>JAMZAV010001649.1:0-301960 GCA_024449915.1 Sweltsa coloradensis | reverse complement strand
TACTATAACTTACTTTTGTTTATAAAACAGAATGAAATGAAACATATAAGTGTATTTTTTTAATAATATCACTAATATAAAATATGAATCATTTGGGGTTGTTTGTTATTGTTTTTATTAGAGAAAAACAGTTAACAAGTTGGGGCAAGATGACAGTGTTTGTTAGATGTGTCGACCTTGGCTGGGAGACAGAGTTTTATGTTTTGTTTTGTTTGTTGCCTTTTGAAGGGTACTGAAAGTACCCAAAATATTGCTTTACTATAATTTAATATATTAATTTATTAAAAGAACATAATAAGTCCAAATATTTATTTATAAAACGTCGCGTTTTATTCATTATAGCTGCTAAGATCAAGTCACGTTTATTGGATGACCGAAGCAAAGACTTCAATTTCACTGACCCCCCCCCCCCCACAAAAAAAAAAAAAAAATAGCAAGGGTGTTTTTTTGGTTCATACTTTTTTGTTTTTATGTTTGTTTTTTGTCTGTTTGTTCGCTCTCTGCCGGGCAAACGGCATATGCGATCTTGATGAAAATTTGAGGGGTCCTTCGAAATCTCTAAACTTAGACTTGCCACTTTTTTGGGTACAATCGAAAAAATATTTCTTATGATTATCGTACTTTAACCATTTTTTCAATTTTTAATTAAATATTTTCGTGATATTTGGCAGGTCATCCATATCAACGCGACTAAAAAATGCGTTCGCGAAGCGGCCTAGTGTACAATCAAAATGATTGGGCCTTACCTTATCCTTGATATATTGGTATTCATAGATATACTAGGAAAACGCTTACGTCCCGTCGCGTTGATGGATGAGCATTTTTTTTAAGTTTTTAGTATGCGTGGGATCTCTTTACTTCTTCAAGTTCCATTGCAAAATCATTTTTGTTAAATGAGAATAATTTTTATGAAGTAGTGCTAATTTCTATGGTAATTAGAATGTCAAATATCTGTAGGCCCGAAGATTGCTTTATGAACGCATTGTAGGTGATTGTTGTCAAGTTTCTATAGTTACTTGTTCATTATTGTTATACACTTCAAAAAACTCATATTTAAACCTTTTTCTCTATGGATTCTGTATAACTTTTTCTTTCAAAAGGTACTACAGCACCATAACCTAGATGCCCATGTAAAATATTAACATTGTAGCCTCAACCGTTTGGTCAGAATCGGCGCAAATGTCACGAAAATATCACGCTAAAAATCGGGAAAAAGGTACGATATTCATGAGAAATATTTCTTCGATCGCAGAGATTTCGAAGGTCCCCTCAAATTTTCGTCAAGATCGCATATGCCGTTTGCCCAGTAGCGTGCGAACAAACAGAAAAAAATAGAGCTAACTTTTTTTAGCCTTACCATATCCTTGATACATTCATAAATATAGCAAGTGGATGAGTGATTTGAGTACTATAATTCACGCTCTACCTTGGAGAAACATTTAAAAATGCCTCTTTGCCGCTAATCATAGCAAATTATTTTCAAGTTTTTCTTCGATTTCTTTGTTTCCACCAAGTAGTTCAAATAGATCAAGGGCATTCCTATCTACCAATTTCTGTAGCTGCAAATAAGTCACCTGAAGAGCTCTGCCAGGTTAATGGAGATAATAAGATGCCATAATTAATAGTCAATGGGTATTGGAGTATTAGAGATGGTACGGGGGAGGGAGGGGGAAGTTGTTAGGCTGCAGTTATGTAAGCTCGGTATATATAATTATAAATCTTAATTCACCTGTCCCATGACAGGACAGGTTGGCCAGTGTAGGGTTTAGGACATGTCTATACCCTCATAATACTGAAGTTAGCCAACATTTAAATAATTAATTTAACATTCACATTAAAATGGGTTATGCATAATCACCATAATCGAAACAATTATTTTTTATGAAAAAGAAGAGGAGGATGTAGTTTTTAGGAATCTCCGTAATGCTCACAGTGTAAAACTTTATATGGTTCACTTTTATGGTGTTATATTGTACATGTTCAGGAATAAAATAATATAAAAATGAATTGAACTGCATTGAATGAGTAGTATTGGTAAATTGACATTTAAAGTTATTTCTGCAGGATAGATTAATTTTATGACGTCATTATGTAAAATAAATCAATATGATATGTATTATTATAAATTGATTCTCAGATATACAAACAACATTGGATTCTTTATTCAAAGTTTGACAATGAATTATGGCTTTTGGGACGATTCATCTTGTATTTTAGAAGATAAAAGTGTCACAATACGAGGTCGTTCTGAAGTGGTTTGTTGTTTAGAAGCGACTATGTATACAACGCTTGCTTGATTAGTTAGACATGATAGTATTATACATTCACAATGAAGATGTTCGTCTACTGTTGTGTGCTGATATTCAGCTTGGCTTTCACGTCGATTGCATCAGAGGTGAGTTACTTTATGACAAAAACAATTTAAACATCACCAAATCTTACACACATTTGTTGAAGTTTGTACTTTGAATAAAATTTAGTATGTGTATTATAATATTTAAATAAAAGTTACACACAATACGTACAGAATAATCAATCAGCGATTGTGCAAATAAATAAATTAATTACCAAGTTATATCAATTTATATCACCTATTATATAATGATTTATTTTAACACAGTGGGTTCGAATAAAAGATACATTTTATTTCAATAAGCCACTTTGCGAACGCTTTGTAAAGTCGCATTGATGGATGAGCTTTCTTGAATATTTTTGTCCAATGAATACTACGTTTTTAGTACTACCCCGCTTCGCGAACGCTTTTTCTAGTCGCGTTAATGGATAAACTTTTTTAATATTTCTGTGCAATGATACTGCGTTTTTAGTAAGTGGAATCTCATTACTTTTTAAAGTTCCATTGCCAATTATTTTTGCTTTTTATTTTTGTTGTATGTTCTGTTTTATAATTTTTACACTCGGCACCACCACCTTAAGTGTTGGTTGGAAAAAGCGAGAGTCAATAATATAATTTTATGCCCTTACAAATTTTCTTTCTTGTTCTCTTTTATTTCCTTTCTTTCTTTCTTCTTTCTACTTTTTCCTTTTTTGTATTTGGCGTATTAATTAATTTCATTCATTATATATTTCAATTCGGTATCAAATTATTGGTTATTAATACAATGCAATGTTGCAATGTAACTTTTTCAAAATTCGTTCCTTGTTGAGTCTGCACTTCAGTTATTAGATTTATTGAGTTGTCCTCCTTCGTACAACAATTTTTTAACAGAATAAAAAATAAATTAAAAAAACGAGATTTGAAGGCCGTGACACAATAACGGATTGCTTTATTTGCCTATTCTTTTTTCGATAAAAATATAGAAAAAAAAATTAAAAAAATAAGTAAATAGTTAGATTAGATTTAAAGCATTTTTAACAGTCCCGTGACGGAACAGGTCGGCCAGTGTAGGGTTAAGGACAATTCCCTTACCCTCTTCAGCATCCCTACATGGTTAAACAGATATATATACCTAGTTAGGCGAACGTCGACCATCTTTTGGGTGTACGTGTTATTGATCATATTATTATTGATTGGTGTGCAGGATATATTTTTGGATATATATACAATAGTGAATACATCATAAGACACTTGACCAACGACTCTTTGTTGTAATCCATCTTAACTTGACAGAGATAATAACGTCTGAATATAAGAGCGTTCTGAAGTACATTCAAAGAAACAGTCCTGATAGTAATACCGTTGAGTGACTAATATATATTAGTCTTTATGTTATTTATTTATTACTCTTTATGTGTGCTGATCAGCTTGGCTTTCACGTCTATAACAGCAGGAGTGAGTAACTAATAATAAAATATATAAGGTAAATAAAAAATATGTGGTTCTAAAATCTATACATTGTCAAATCTTGTTTATATTGTATGTTGTAATTTTAAGGAAATGTAATCATATTAAGTTGATTTGAATTTATAAAAAGAGTATTTGCGTTCATAGATAGGTGTATAAAAACTAAGCAGTTATAATAAGTATAATAACTAACTATAGAGGCAAAGTCATGCAAGCTCCGACGATGGTCTTGAATGTTGTTGATGACAACTTTTCCTGGGACCTATGTTTGAATCCTTGTTTGTGAAAGAATGAAGTGTGGTGTTCTGCTATTGTTTTTATTTAATTATCTGAGTAAAAGTCCCGAATTTATCAAATAAATTTTCTTCTGGACAAATTTGTCCATGCTATTATTGTACCGTAATAAGTTTTCATGGACTTTATATGACGATTGAGGTTAGTTTATTGCGTTACACGTGAGGCTCTGTAAATTCAGGATATAATCGGATCGATACCGATACCTGGTTCCTTACCCTTATCCTTAGATTTCTATCAATAAACACGAGAATTTCGGTCGATCTAGTACTAATTAGTAGCTTTTTGGGCGTTCTTTACCTACTTTCTTCAAATTATCATGACTATCAGACACTTGAAATAACGTTCTACTATTATTTGCTAAAAATGGCTAAATTAAGTTAGAGTTTATTTGTGGAACAATTATTTACGATTAACGCTTAAACAATGCTATTTGGCATAGTTTTAGCAAAAATTAATCTCATTTATATTTAATGTTGGTTTAGATAGGGCCTATCGGCTAGGTTGGTGTTTGTGGTTGGGGAAAGGCGAGAGGAGACCAACAGCTTACCTTAAAGATTGTAGGTAGCTGCTCGAGACGAGGTGCACATATATTAACATATATATATAATGTTTTTTGTTTTTTGTTTTTTGTTTTTTGTTTTTTGTTTTTTGTGTTTTGTTAATTGTTAATATATGTGCACCTCGTCTCGAGCAGCTACCTACAATCTTTAAGGTAAGCTGTTGGTCTCCTCTCGCCTTTCCCCAACCACAAACACCAACATCATTTATATTTAACTTAGACAAGAAAATTACATAAATTTACATTTTCGATAGTTTGGTAAATTTGGTTAATATTTGGAAGTTCCACGAAATGCAATTCTTTCATCACATGTGTAGGCATCCTTTGGAGATGAATGCTTATTAAGGTGAAATTAATTATACTCAAAAAAATGCGAGTTTCACGATGCACTACTAACGATCATTCAACAATAAAACATGGATTTACCATTGACATGCATGTCCGGCTTTCTTCTTATAGTGAATTAGTGATATTTCAGTTTAACGAGTGTAAATAGCTGCTTGCCAAACAAGATTAGCCTTGACATCAATACATTGTTAAGTACTGAATATAAGATAAGATATAATGAGAAATATCTTCGCGGCCGAGTGGGCTCTCGTGCAAAGAACTTCTAGGACGCTGTAACTTGTTTGATTTGTGTTCTTTTCATATCGACTACTTGAACCACTTGAACTCACAAACTAACACAACATTATCCTAACAACCGACAAACTGTAATGCAACATTTTACAACAATTAGGAAGCCACCGTGGAATAGTTTCGCCCAAAATACCGTTATTTTAAGCCGACTGCTATAACAGATGATGTTCCACGTAATAAATTCCGTACAAATTTGTATAAGAACATATATTTTTATAGTTTGATTTTGTCGGTTTTGTTGTGTCAACAATACAATAACAAATCAGAGCTCCACCTGCAAGCACTATACTATAACTTCCCGTCACCTCCGTTAACAAGGAGATAAGAACGCCGGAACAGAACGCTTATTATGTTTGTCTCCCTCTATACTCCCGGCACATTCAACAATAACGAGAATTGATAATTGAAAATAGTTGAACAAGCACTGGACAACTTCTGTATGTATTCTTAAAATACCACAAATTCTTATTGACCATTATCCCCAACACTCTTTGCCAACGAGTAAATTATATTTTGAATTTGTCAACTTCCACATCGCGAAAATAGTGCACTGCTTTAGACTGAATATACCAATGTTCGTTGCCTTCGGAGCAAAACTCAGACCTTCCAGAATCCAACATATTTGAACCGAGTAGGATTATACAGATTACTAAAGTTAGAGAGAATGCATTGATGCTGGTTTCCTTTAAAAATCTTAATTTGCTTCACTTATACCTCACTTATGTACACTTATGTACACTTATGTATTTGTGAGTTCAGTAAATTCGAAGAGATTACCATCTCTGAAATGAATAAAATAATTTTAAATCTCCCCAATAAATCTTGCAACTGATGAGGGAATATCAGCCCATATAATTAAAACTGCGTATAGTGTAATTAAATACGACATGCTAAATGTAATAAATACATCACTCAATAGTGGTGTATTTCCTGAGAATTGGAAAATGTCGACTATTATACCAATACCCAAGAAACCTAATACTAACAAAGCTATTGAATTCCGTCCATTGAACATGTTACCAATTTACGAAAAAATCCTTGAAATAACTGTACATAACCAAGTAAATACTTACTTAAATGAAAATAAGTTAATATGTGAACAACAATCTGGTTTTAGGAAAAATCACTCTTGTGAATCAGCAATACAACATGTAGTTACTGAATGGAAAGAAGAAATTGAACAGGACAAAATAGTTGTTGCGGTGTTTCTGGACCTAAAACGTGCATTTGAAACAGTTGATAGACATAAATTGTTAAAAAAACTAAGTAGACTTGGGATTATTGATAATGTACACAAATGGTTTACTGAGTATCTGACTGATAGGAAACAAAAAGTTAAATTTAATCGAAAGTTCTCTGATGTTATAAATAGTAAGTATGGTGTTCCACAAGGGTCTGTGCTGGGACCCTTGTTGTTTTCAATATATATTAATGAATTACCTAAATTATTGCAATTTTGTTTGATAAATTTATTTGCTGATGACACTGTTATCTATTTGTCTGGCTATGACTTAAATACATTAATTGAAATACTAAATAGAGAGTTAAGACTAGTAACTGAATGGATGTCTGGCGATAATCTCAAATTAAATATTGATAAATGTAAATACATGATCATATCTACCAATGCTAAGTTAAAAAGACTGGGTGTAAATACTAATCCAACCAAATACAAAAATTTGTAAAAAAAAAACGGCAGCCAAGCTCTCCTTCAAAAGTCTCCGGCTGTGAATGCTGTGAGATATAGAAGTTGAGCCAAGCTTTTTATTCTTTCTCCCTAGTTTTTCGCTTTTAAAATAAGTAAGATCATTTCGCCTGTTGACGAGCGCCAAGCCAACGATTTTTGTGGTAAAAAAGTAAAATTTTTAAACTCGAAATCATAAAAAAAATTGGCTTGGCCATGAACCAAATTCAATGGCCAAGGCAATTTTTTTTATGATTTCGAGTTTAAAAATTTTACTTTTTTACCACAAAAATCGTTGGCTTGGCGCTCGTCAACAGGCGAAATGATCTTACTTATTTTAAAAGCGAAACTAGGGAGAAAGAATAAAAAGCTTGGCTCAACTTCTATATCTCACAGCATTCACAGCCGGAGACTTTTGAAGGAGAGCTTGGCTGCCGTTTTTTTTTTACAAATTTTTGTATTTGGTTGGATATTACATCTTTTTGTTGTTCGTTCGCTATCAAGGTGTGAATGATTAAATTTGTTGAGTTCAAAGTGTTTTTTTTACATTTTTGGGCCAACGGTCCCCCCAAAGATACCCCTTAAATAAATAAATAAATTTTTATTTACAGACTACACCCACTCAGTTATAAAACTGATTTTCAGTGGGGGACTTTAAATCAAAGCGACCAAGCCAACCCGCAGGCCCCGACGCAAACGACGAGTGAGCGATAACCAACCAAAGATCGATATTTTTAATAGGATATATATCAAACAGTGGTATGGACAGTGCGAACACCCGCGGATCAACGCCAGAATCAACAAGGCCCGATTCAGAACAACTCTGAAATTTATTATGTGCTTCGTTGCTAGGACGGCTCCAAAGTCACCGTTTACAAACTCCTAAGACAAGAACTGATAGACTTAAGTCCAAATCAGAAGTTAAAAAACTTCTGACTTTAGCGGGAATCGAACCCTGGCCCTTCTGCATTGGAAGCAGATACGCTAACAACAAGACCAACGCACTAGCATAAGCACTAGATATTTATAATGGTTAAGAGCATGTTTAATTTCAAGCTTGTATACAAATTACTACGCCTGAGTAATTACGCGTTCGGTTTTGATTTTGCTAGGACGGCTCCAAAGTCACCGTTTACAAACTCCTAAGACAATAACTGATAGACTTAAGTCCAAATCAGAAGTTAAAAAACTTCTGACTTTAGCGGGAATCGAACCCTGGCCCGTCTGCATTGGAAGCAGATACGCTAACAACAAGACCAACGCACTAGCATAAGTTCTAGATATTTTAATGGTTAAGAGCATGTTTAATTTCAAGCTTGTATACAAATTACTACGCCGAGTAATTACGCGTTTTGATTTTGCTAGGACGGCTCCAAAGTCACCGTTTACAAACTCCTAAGACAATAACTGATAGACTTAAGTCCAAATCAGAAGTTAAAAAACTTCTGACTTTAGCGGGAATCGAACCCTGGCCCTTCTGCATTGGAAGCAGATACGCTAACAACAAGACCAACGCACTAGCATAAGCACTTGATATTTATAATGGTTAAGAGCATGTTTAATTTCAAGCTTGTACAAATTACTACGCCTGAGTAATTACGCGTTTTGATTTTGATTTTGATTTTGATTTTGATTTTCCCCGGTCCCAATTGCCCGGTTTTTGTTATATGAGGTACATCTGAGTGTGGTCCAAGTTTCAAAGTTCTAAGATGAACCGTTTTCTCGGTATAGCGTATTATTCATAAGTGTACGGAATTACCTATTTTGATAATTTTGTTTTTTTCCCGGTACCCGTTAACCAATTTTGCTTTCCATATTCAAAAGTGATAAAGAATGAGAGATATCAAAATGTATTCCACGTTTGAAACATCTCAGTTGTAGCGTTTTCTTTGAATGATTCATTTCTTAAAGTTCAGATATGTTTTTTGTCATTTTTGGGCCCATGGTCATCCCAAATTTAGCCCCTTGTGTTTTGGACGCAAGATATTTATAATGGTTAATAGCATGTTAATGTACAAATTACCACGCCTTGGTAATTACGCGTTTTGATTATCATCCAAATTTTGATTTTCTCCGGTCCCTGTTACCCGATTTTGGTTTTGAAAGCAAAAGGGACTGCGTCTGAAATACACCTAAGTGTGGTCCAAGTTTCATAGTTCTAAGATTTACCGTTTTCTCTGTAGGCTAAAAAACTCTCCGCGGAGAACTGCCACCCACCCACCCACCCACCCACCCACCCACCCAACCACCAGCCACCAGCCACCAGCCACCAGCCAGCCTTAAGGAATTTGACGATGTTGAGAGCCTTTTTTAAAAACAGAACGAGTTGTCGGATCGGGTTGATTTTTTTTTTTTGGGATGTCATGGACCACCTACCAGGTCATATACCGAGTTTCAAGATTGTAACTCTTTCGGGGCGGCGTGTGCAGCTCTCTGAAAACCCCCCAACTCTTGTAGGTGTATATAGGGCCGGCGTTCGGTGTCGCCTAAGCATCGCATCGCTTGTCTGCCGGGCGACGACCGTCGCCCTAGATAAGATAGAATTATATGGTGAAGTGATCGAACAGGTCACTGAAATGAAATATTTAGGATTTGTTTATTGATAATGAACTTAAGTTTGATAAACATATAAAATATATTGGTAAAAAAATTAGTAAAAAGATAGGATTTTTGGGACGCATAGGTAAGTCCTTGTCTATGTGGTCTAAACAACTAGTTTATAACACTATTATTCAGCCTCAATTTGACTACTGTGCCACACTGTTATTGTTAGCTAATAAATCAGACCTGTCTCTTTTACAAAAACTTCAGAATAGAGGAATGCGTATTATAATAGGATGTTACAAATATACACCAATATGTGCAATGCTCACTTACTTGGATTTTATGAATGTTGAAGAAAGGGTGCACTATTTGTCCTTAATCTTTATTTACAAAATGTTAAACAATATGCTGCCTGAATATTTAAAATGTAAAGTTGTTATGGTAAAAGATATACATTCACACAACACCAGGCATGTTTTAATAATAATGTGTATATTGAATTTAGGGGCAAAAGCGCATCAATGAAGTCGTTATTTGTGAAGGGTATTAAACTTTATAATAAACTACCAAATAACATTAGGGAATCTGACAATGTTGGATCTTTTAAAAGAAAATGTAAATATTATATTATGAAAGGTAAATACATCTGATTGTTATTATTTTGTGAAGGGTCAGGGCTATACATTTGATAGTGTTGATTATGTCTGATTGTTCTATTATTAAGAATGTATAAAGCATATTATGTTCTGTATCGATAATAATAGCTGAACTCAGCTAATAATAAACGATTATTATATAGTAAAAGTTACCACACTTTTTCTGAAATATCAGACACGCAATGTATTCCTTGTTTGCACAGGATGTGTCTTCAGACGGCTACCACCAGCTACTGGGTCTCAGCTATTACAAGTTCCATGGCGAGCTAGCACCCTCCTGGGATCAAGCCAGGAAGGTGTGCATCGAAGAGGGTGCCAACTTGGCAATACTCAACTCCGAAGAAGAGGCTCGGGTTCTCTCGGCAATGTTCGTCGCTGCCAACGTGAGCGGCGCGGAGTATCTTAACACATACGCATACATCGGGTTCCATGACATGTTCACAGAGGGCAACTACGTCACAATCTTAGGTAATTAAATAAAACAAAGACATTATGTTAAAATTTTTCATATAGTATTATAGTAAAGATTTTTCTAATTTGGAATAGAATTTGAGGAAAAATATCAAAACATTAGCCATTAAATTTCGCTTGATTAGCAAATCCAGCTTGTTTCATATACAGTCTAGACCTTCAGTTTTCAACCACAGAATATAATTTTTTGAAATGTTGTTTATAAAGGATGAGCTCAATGTGCGATCAGAGCAAATTTCAACAATCAAATAATTTTCCATATTATGCAAGCCTGGGAAATTACTACAAATGACCTGCTTTGTGGCATATTTACGTTTTTTTTTAAATAAAAAATAAATGAAGTATTATTTTGAAATCGTGCTTTGATCGTGAAATTAACACATTCTTAATTGACATTTTGGTGCAAACGATATACCGATAAAGGACAAACGAAAGAGGTTCCAAGTAATCCATACGAAACCTTTGCATTCTGCGTCAATGCCTTGAGCTCATCCAAGACTCTTAATAAAATAGTAAAATTTTTAAACTCGAAATCAAAAAAAAAAATGCTTGGCCATGAACCAAATTCAATGGCCGAGCCTACGTCTGCTCGGCAGTCGAGGAACCTTAATAACGGTCAAGGTTACACCGTCCTTTCGGATGGGACGTAAAGCCGTTGGTTTCGTTGGTACTTTTCAAAAAGAGTAGGCTACGGGCCGGTAACGTGTTTTCCCTCCTCCCTTATGTTCCAAAAAAGGGTCTACCCTTTCTGCACGCTCTCCGTTCGACACATACCAATTTCCGAAAAGCCACATGTATTCTTGCTGTTGTAAGTAAATTTAATTATTGTACTTGTCAAACAGTCGGTATTGACCACCTCCTCTTAGGGGGTTCGAACCTTGTTGCACGCTCTCCCGTTGTGAATGCGCCAAGCTTTATTAGTGTTTTTATTCTATATTTAAATGCTTTGATTTATATGAATTGACTGTAATTGAAATTTCATTCGTCATGTTTTGTACAGGTATACACAACGTTGTAATCCATCGCTTGGCGTTAGTCATGGGGCGAAATGATATCATAAGTTTGTAGGGCACAGCTGCTGAATGAAACGTCGCTTGGCTCTTCAAGTATATCTCAACACTTTTAGGTGTGTAAGGCCTGGCTTTTTTTTATATCTCAATCATTTTGGATGTGAAATGCTTGGCTGGCTTTTTACAAGTTTTTGTAAGTGTCGGATACATCTTACAAAACACAGAACATGTTTAAAACAAGACATTCATTTACAGAAGGAAAAAACAACACAGTAAATGAAAGGATTATATTAGATATCATGTAAAAATGTATTTTGGGATTATTTTTTGAAAATAAAACTATGAACTAAGAACTATCTCATTACTTAATAATTTTATTTCAACACTTTCGTATAAAAACCATATTTAGTATTAAAAATAAAAAAAAAAAAAAAAAAATAAATAAATAAATAAATAAAATAAATAAATTTACAAAGCTCTATTCCGCTGCTTTATTCTCAGTCCTGGATATATAATAAAGAATAGTATATGGTACAAAAATAGCAGCAAATGTCGAAATGTGTCTTACAGATCAGCCCCTGTCCTCAACCGGCTTCACCCGCTGGGTGCCAGGCGATCCCACAGACTACTTTACCTCGTGGACAGAAGACTGCGGTTCAATCCACAAGACCAACGGAGGACTAGCTGACATTATATGTGACGCGTTGTTGCCTTTCATCTGTGAGCTAACTTAAGAGATGGGGTAGCATAGAGAGCCTACATACGAGGAAGAGAGTGGCCATCTGGGTATCTGGTGTCTATTTGCTGCTCAATGTCACATCCAGAATGCCAACAATCAAACATGTGCCAGAGAAAAGGCCTAGATCACAGCATGCTTAGAATGAAGAGTGATGAGAATTTATGTAAACAACTTTTTAGAGCTAGAACATAAATGCAATCGCTGGAGTTATCTTCCTAGTTCTGTATCCGCCTTGATCAGCTGATTTTATCAATGGTATTATAAATAAAAATAAACAAAACAATATTATGACTTGTTTCTTCCTTATCTAGAACTTCCAAATACCCCGACATTTTATTAAATCCAATTACAAAAACATCCATGTCATTTCACCTTTGACTTAACCAGAGGTACTTTAAAAAAAGTAACATTGATGCATCAAGATGAACACATATTTTTGGCAAGGCAAATATGCAAATTGTGCAAATTAAGTTTTTAGTTTCCTATTTTGATTAGATATTACGTTTTTTAATTAAATTGTGTTGATTTCAATTGAAAAATGTTAATTTCGACTTTTGGTTTGAAACCACGTAGTTATACGTAATACACAAGTAAAGCACCGACTGTATCGGGTTAATAATGATTTAGACAAGTATTCTCTTCAGGTCTCAAGAGATTAGTGTACCCTCACACAGAGCACTTACTAAATTAATTACATTTATGACATTTTTTTACCATTAAAACACTTGCACTTAACCACTTTGTTAAAATTGCTACAAATAAATTGTGTGTTAAGTTACAGTGTTAACAAAGTGGTTGGGCCCAATTACATCACTGAAAACATTTGTATTCTGAGACATATTTCTTGGGTGATTTTAGTAATATAATTCAGGCTCCAAATTAGAGAAAACAATTAAAATGCCACCACCACCACAGCCGATAATCATAGCTTAAGATTTTAAAGATTTTTCTTTATTCCTTTGTTGACACTAAACAGTGCAAATTTATGTCTGGCTTGCAATTTTATAAATCTCCACAGCTACAAATTAGTCACCTGGAAGAGCTCTGCCAAGTTTAATGGGAATAAAAATATGCCAGAATTAATAATCAATTGGGATTGGAGTATTTAAGAATGAAAGGTGGAGGGAGAGGGTTGTTGTTTGGCAGCCGTTATACATTAAAGCTCGCTTCCCATAATTGTAATTCGCCTGTCCCATGACAGGACAGGTTGGCCAGTGTAGGGTTTAGGACTTGTCCATATCCCCTTTATTCTGCAGTTAGCCAACAATAAAATTAATGTAAAATTCACATTAAGATGTGTAATGCATAATCACCAAAATCGAAGTAATTACTAAGTATGAAAAAGAAGATGTGGATGAAGTTAATGAATCGCCATAGTGCTCAAATTGTAAAACTGTGTTTTGTTTACTGTACTGGTGTTATATTGTATACGTGCAGGAAAAAAATTAATTGAAAATTGATTTGATTTGATTTGAATTGAATAGTATTGATAAATGAATATCTAAATTTAGTTCTTCGGGATAGATAAATATTTTATTATGTGTCATTATGATTACTAAATCAATATGATATATATAATATTATATATTGATTAACAGATATACAGACAATAGTGGATTCATTATACAAAGTTTGAAAATAAAATAAGGGATTCCGGGACAATTAATTTTATATTTTCAAAAATAAAAGTGTCACAAAACGAGGTCGTTCTAAAGTAGTTTGTTGTTTAGACGCCACTATATAGCGATTGCTTGAGGATATGGTAGTGATATTATACGTAATTCATTAGGAAGATGTTCTATTATTTTTGTGTGCTGATATTTAGCTTGGCTTTCACGTCGATTGCATCAGAGGTGAGTAACTATAAAACAAAAACAATTTTAACGATACTAAATCTCATACTCGTTTCTTGCAGTTTGTACTTTGAAAGAAATTAAGTCATGTGTATTATAATATATTAATAAAATTACACACAATTACACAGAATAATCAATCAGCGAGTATGCAAATAGACAATATATACCGTATATAATATATATAATGTAATTTAATTCGAATTCCTAGAGAGAAATCTTCTCGTTGTCCCAAGATGTACGGACTTCCTAAAATACACAAAGTCGGTGCTCCTCTCAGGCATATCGTAAGTTCTGTAGGTTCTCCAGTACAACTTCTTGCCAAGCACCTCGCTAAGTATCTTCAGCCATACGTAGAAGATGCTGACTCCTATGTACGAAATGTTGATCATTTTATTGAACTACTAAAAGATCAACCAGCCAAGTCTGAGTATTTGTTGGTGAGTTTTGACGTAGTCTCACTTTTCACAAAAGTGCCTATATTAGAAGTTATGGAAATCATTCGCTCTAAAATTAAGCCTCCTGGGTACATCACGGATTTGGTAGAGCACTGTCTTTCAAACATGTATTTCAGATATGAGGGCAACATGTACAAACAGGTCCAGGGAGCACCTATGGGATCTCCATTGTCTCCAGCTATTGCGAATATATTCATGGCTGATTTTGAAGTTAAAGCTCTGGAAAATGCTCGTTTGAAACCTAGTTTATGGTTAAGGTATATCGATGATATATGTACCATATGGACACAATGAGTTGATGAACTTTATATCTTTCTTGACTATCTGAATGGGTTAAATGAACATATCAAATTCACAATAGAAATAGAACAAGACAAATGCCTCACATTTTTAGATGTACTTTTAATCAAGAAGGAGGATGAGACCTTCGAAACCATCGATATTTCAACGCGGAATCACACCACCACCCAGTACAGCTTGCCACAGTAGTAAACACCCTTGCTATACGATCCAAAAGACTGTCTAATGATTAGCACATGGCTGAAGAAATGATTGGGTTACGAGACACCTTACTCTCTAATGGATTTTCCCCCAACACAATTGCTCGAGCATTCCATAAAACGTCGAGTACACCTGTTGATCAAGATATTCCAAAAGACGAACCTCGAGCAACTGCATTTCTGCCTTACGTCCAAGGAACCACTGATAAAATAAGCCCTTTACTCAAAAAGCTGAATATACTGAATAAAAGAACTGTTTTTAGCACGGATCGCAAGATATCAGCAACGTTACGTAACGCTAAGGACACCATTCCTATTGAGTGCCATGGTATATATGAAATTCCATGTGGAAGTTGCGAAAAGACATAAGTAGGAAGAACCAACCGCAAAATATCTGTCCGCATCGAAGTACATAGAGTTGCCGTTAGACGTATGGAAACCACCTCAGTTCTTTTCCAACATGCTTTCGACAAGGAACACTGGATTAACTTTGATGAAGCTAAAACCTTAGCCAAAGTGGAACATGAGGTGCCCCGTATCGTAAGAGAGTCGGTGGAGATGGAGAAACGGAAACACAACACGAACACACGGGATGATGCTAAAAGAGTTCCAGCCACATGGAAACATGTTTTGCAAGTCCGGAAATCCATAATTCAAGATGGCGGCCAAGATAGCGTCGTTTTTTCTAATTCGAATATCTCGCGCATCTTAAATGATAAAAGAGTAGTTATAAAAGTGCTAGGATTATGTAAATTGGATGTAAAAAGTAAGAATTGACCACGTCATGATCATACACAAAAACGTTATTGTTTAACAGACTCTGCATTTAGGTCAACATGAGTTTAACAGACTCTGCATTTGCAGATTTTGGTGCAAAACAACTGAACGCTCCGGCATCCGCAGGTCCTAGTTGAACACTGAGTCTTGTTTCCACAAGTTTTAAGTCACAAGCAATGGCAAGAGAGTATCGTCCGCCACCCTCCATCCACACTCCTCAGGAGGCGACAGGTCAACATCAGCCTGATGAGCGTGCTCCTATCGGACCAAAATATATATGGACCTAAAAATTAACAGGCTCGCACTTGTAATATTTTCTTGCATGTGAGAGACCCGAAAATTAACTGAACCTTTATCGGTGGTGACTAATAATTGCTTGATAGTGTCTCCTCATGGTGTTATAAAAATAGGGAACTGTCTTCATTACCAAATTTGAATATGTCCTTACTAATAACCTCAAATACCGACCAGTAAAGTTTTTTTTTTGCGTCTGGCTTTTATTAGCGCTAACTGTGAGCGAGGAAAATTTGAACCGGTCTTCGCGCCGGAAAACGGCCATGCGCCATTACAGGGGGCGTGACGTCATCGTGAGATTTGCCGAGGCGGCGAGCTGACAGTTCTGCCAATCAGCTTCCCTCCTCACCTCACGATGACGTCACAAACAAGAGAGCGCGTACCTAGTCTTTGTGCGGGAAGTCAAAACCCAGGAACTTTGAACATGCATAGAATCCACAGATTTTATTTTTTATAGTTTATTTTAATTGCGATGTTTATTAAATTGAATATTACAAATTACTAAATACGTGTAAGATATATTTGAAACCAAGGACAGTTACATATTGAAACTTTATAACAGGTAGTAACATTACACGTACAAATCATTAGACTTTTCACTGTTATTTACTTAGTTTTATTTAAAAACTGTGATATTTCGACTATTTTTCAGCAGTCTTTATCAAACAATACAACAACTAGAAAACCACAACAAACAAGACAAAAAAAACATTTATAATTTTTTGGGAAATGTTTTTTTGTCTTGTTTGTTGTGGTTTTTAGTTGTTGTATTGTTTGACAAAGACTGCTGAAGAGAAGTCGAAATATCACATTTTTAAAATAAAAATAAGTAAATAACAGTGAAAAGTCTAATGATTTGTATGTGTAAAATCCTCACGATGTGTTGACGTAGCGCATCACTAGTCGGTGGCAGTGCCTCCAGTTTTCGGACAGAACCAACCATTCTGGGTTTTTGGGCCAAAATTCAACGTGGCAACAGAGATATTTGGATTAAACAGGGTCAAATTGGTCTCAAAACATATGTTGCTCAATTGTTATACGATGTGCTTCTTGCATCGTTAATTAATAATGCCCTTTCTCATGAAGTGGCCTAGTCATAACCATAATTGAAATAACTTTGAATGAAAAAGAATATGTGGATGAAATAAAGGATTCTATCAAATGGTAAGTAAATATTTAACTTTAATTCTATAGGGGGTTTAAACGAATTTTATGTAGAGTCAATATTTTTAATATAATTTGTTTATTTATTTTTTCGTAGGAGGCCTGCCCAGAGTGCAATTCATGCCCCTCTTCAGGTGTGTACCTAGGTATGTTGCGGATAAGACAATTATGAAGGAATGTCCGAAAGCTGTTTTTATGAGGACTAAATCCCTTGCATTCGCATTGACGACTGAGCAAAACCTCGGAAAAACCTTCAGTCAGGATTGCCGATCTTGACGGGATTTGACCCGGAACCTCACGAATCTCATGATGAATGTTGTTATTTTTCTTATATACAGACAAAAGTGAATTCATCATGAAAATTTTGGCCTATTATGAATTATGGCTTTTGGGGATGATCCATCTTATATTAGATAAAAGTGTCACAAAATGATGTCGATCTGAAGTGGTTTGATGTTTAGAAGCCACTATATAACGATTGCTTCATTAGTAGGATATGATCTTAATTAAGCTCGTAACTTTCAAATGTAATTCAACTGTCCCATGACAGGTTGACCAGCGTAGTGTTATGCACATGTCCATACCCTCTTTAGCCGATTATGATTGAACAGTTAAGGAATATTATCAAATGGAAAATTTGATGTGAAAATTTAGGAATGCGGAATAAAGATTAATTTTATGACGAGTCATTATGATATATATTATTATAAATTGATTTATCAGATAGACAGATAATAGAGGATTCATTATTTAAATTTTGACAATTAATTATGGCTTTACGGGACAATCCATTTTTTTATTGCCTGAGATAAAAGTGTCACAAAACGAGGTCGTTCTTAAGTGGTTTGTTGTTTAGTAGCGACTATATATAACGATTGCTTGATTAGTAGGATATGATAGTATAATACGTTCATTCACTATGAAGTTGTTCCTTTACTTTTGTGTGCTGATATTCAGCTTGGCTTTCACGTCGATTGCATCAGAGGTGAGTTACTTTATAACTAAAACAATTTAAACGTTACGAAATCTAATACTCTTCTTTTTTTTACTTTTAAGGAAATTTACTTATGTGAATTATTATATTTAAATAAAAATTACACACAATGAATACAGAATAATCAATCATTGAATGTGCAAATAAGCAAATATATTACCAGGTAATACAACTCATATCACATTTTTTAAACAATTTAATTTAACACTGGGATCCAAAAAAAAGAGAAATTTAATTTGTTGGGTTCACTAAAATATTCTTTAAAAAAAAATTAGAATGGTGTCATTTTATAAAAGCCTACTCAACTGTTATTCAAAACAACGTTTTTCCGATATATTGCACAAATAAAATGTAATCTGTGTGTGAACAGGCCGACGTGACCCCAGACGGCTACCACCAGCTACTGGGTCTCAGCTATTACAAGTTCCATGGCGAGCTAGCACCCTCCTGGGATCAAGCCAGGAAGGTGTGCATCGAAGAGGGTGGCCACCTGGCAGTACTCAACTCCGAAGAAGAGGCTCGGGTTCTCTCGGCAATGTTCGCCGCTGTCGGCTTGATCGCAGGGGCGGCACACCCAGATGTCGTATATATTGGGTTCCATGACATGTTCACAGAGGGCGACTACATCACAATCTTTGGTAATTAATTTCGATAACGACTTTATGGTAACATTTTTATTAAGTACCCAAATGTCACGAAAATATCGCACTAAAAATCGAAAAAATCGTAAAAGTACGATATTCATGAGAAATATTTCTTTGATAGTACCCAAAAACGTGAAAAGTCTAAGTTCAGAGATTTCGAAGGTCCTCACCAATTTTCAGCAAGATCGCATATTATGCCGTTTGCCCGGTAGAGAACAAAAAAAAATATATATATATATAGAAAAAAAAATAGAGCTAAATGTTTGACGGGTCAGTGAAATTGAAGTCTTTGCTTTGCTCATCCAATTATACACTTCAAAAAATTTATATTGAAACCTTTATTTGTATGAATCCTGGCTTACTTTTTCAACTTTTTCTTTCAAAATGTACTACATTGCCATTACCTTAAGGTCCATGTAACATATGAACATTGTAGCCCCACCCGTTTGGTCAGAATCGGCCCAAATGTCACGAAAATATCGCATAAAAAACGGGAAAAATCGTAAAAGAACTATATTCATGAAAATTATTTCTTCGATTGTACAAAAATCGTGGCAGGTCTAAGTTCAGAAATTTCGAAGGTCCTCATTAATTTTCATCAGGATCGCATATGCCGTTTGCCCGGTAAAGAGCGAACAAACAGACAGAAAAACAAACAAAAAACAAATAAAAAACAAAAAACATACTAGCTAATTTTTTGTGGGGTCAGTGAAATTGAAGTCTTCGCTTCGCTCATCCAATTAAATATTATTTACTTTTATGAAAACATTTATAAATTTAAAAATAGGTTTTTGTCTTATTTCTACAGTACATATATATTTGACGTTCAGAATAGATTAGGAAGCTTTGCAAACGCTTTTTTTTGTTGCATTGATGGATGAGCTTTTTTCTAAGTTTTTCGTTTGCGTGGGATCTCTTCACTATTGCAAGTGCCTTTTAAATGTATTGTAGGTGATTGTTGTCGAGTTTCAATTGTTACTTGTTAATTGTTATCATATACTGCAAAAAATTCACATTAAAACCTTTATTTCTATTGATTCTGGCTAACTTTTTCAACTATTTCTTTCAAAAGGCAATAAGTCTCCATTACTTTAATGTACACGTGAAATATGAACGTTTTAGCCCCACCCGTTTGGTACGAATCGGCCCAAATGTCACGAAAATATCGCATTAAAAATAAAAATAAATCGTTAACGTACGATATTCTTTCGAAATATTACTTCGATTATACCCAAAAACGTGGCAAGTCTTAGTTCAGAGAATTACACAAAAACACCAGTGCAAAATTTTTTGGCGGGTAAGTGAAATTGAAGTCTTCGCTTCGCTCATCCAAAAACCTTTTTTTTCTATGAATTCTGGCTATTTGTTCATCTTTTTATTTCAAAAGGTAATACATAACTTTAACATAAATGTCCATGTGGAATATGAACGTTGTAACCCCACCTGTTTGGTCAGAAACGGCAAAAATAACACGAAAATATCGCATTCATAATCGGGAAAAATCGTAAAAGTACGATATTTATGAGAAACATTTCTTCGATTGAACACAAAAACGTGACAAGTTTAAGTTTAGAGATTTCGAAGGTCCCCTACAATTTTCATAAAGATCGCATATGCCGTTTGCCCGGTAGAGCGCGAACAATCAGACCAAAAAGAAACGAAAACAAAAAACAAACAAAGAAAGAAACACCCAAACTGGATGAGCGAAGCGAAAACTTCAATTTCACTGACCCCTCAAAAAATGAAGCTCCAATGTTCTTTGTTTGTCCACAGTCTCTACCGGGCAAACGGCGTATGCGATCTTGATGAAAATTGAAACGGACCATCGAAATCTCTGGACTTGCCACATTTTAGGGTACAATCAAAGAAATATTTTCATGAATATCGTACTTTTACGATTTTTTACGATTTTAAGTGCGATATTTTCGTGAAATTTGGGCCGATTCTGACCAAACGGGTGGGTCGTTACAATTAACAAGTAACAATAGAAACTTGACAACAATCTACAATGCATTCAAAAAGCACTTGCAAAGGAAAAGTGGTCCTAAGCAAACTAAAAACTTACAAAAAAGCTCATCCATCAACGCGGCTGGACTTAGGCTTTTTCTAGAAAAAAATATTATATTACGTTAATTTGATTTCACCACTTTCTTATCAAAAACCATAGTAACTTAAAACTAAATTTACTCCCATATAATATACGCCAGCTGTCTTCAGCTGCGTTTGTTATTAGTCCTGGATGAACATAGAATAGTATATGGTAGAAAAATATCAACAAATGACAAAGTGTGATCTGGTTGTCTTACAGATCAGCCCCTGAGCTCAACTGGCTACACCCGCTGGGCGACACGCCAGCCCGATGGTACCACTGGAGAAAACTGCGGTTCGATGCACATGGACGGAGGGCTTTGCGACATCAGATGTGCAGTGCCCCAGGCTTTCATCTGCGAGCGAGTATAAGGGTGATAGGCATCATAGAGACTTGCTACGAGCTGCTACAAATATAGTCTATAGATGATGCTGACTCATTATTGATTGGGAAGAATAGTCTTCAACAACGAAATCAACAAACGAAATTTGTACTGAATGGAAAATTCTGTCGAGTTACAAACTGGAATTTAATTAGTGTGTTATCTTCATAGCAAACACGTTCTTTGTATATATTGAAACAAATTTGAGATTTGAGCCTGTAAATATAAAATTAATACAAACATTAAACATGGTAACTCATTCAGACTATATCCTGATTAATTACTTATTACGGTTTGTAACATTATTGTTGCTTACTGTAAGAAATACGAGTAAAGATTGCAAGGTTTACTCAATGTTCCAGCGGAATGTAGGGGAACCTTGGTCACTGCTATGCATGTTATCACAGCCTGCCAAAAATTATTCGATAAAAATGACTTCTTCAAGAAAAAAAGCATTGTTGTTAAAATGAAACATACATATTTCAAGCATATTTTTCAATTTATTATTTCTTGTAGGTATAAATCGCAACGAATTTTTTTCATTTTGTTAGCAGTTCTCAGCTAGTCACGGATATCTGTTTACCGTTTAAAATTTCAGCTCAATCTGTTTGGTCGTTCGGCCGTTTGGGACCGGACAGACAAACATTTTACAAACATTTTAACAAGCACATTTGCGACGTTACAACATTAGTTACGACGAAATAGTAGTGTTATAGACTTCCTTTCGCTTCGCTCACTAGTCTATATCAGGTCTATGTTCCTCGAATGTTTTAGATAACCGGTATTTTTTGTCAATATGTACCAGAATTCAGAAACCTTCGCAGGGGACAAGGTTCCGAAAAATTCCAGGTTTTATCTTTGTTAAACTGAAGAAAAACAGTCAACTATTAATGTCACAGAAATACAACTATCTGCGTTGAGCGCTGTGCTAGTAACAATTGCCGTTTGAAACTATTTCGAAGATGCGATATATGCCGTGTGCCCGATCAGATAAACTTGTTTGGATGTTCTTATAGTGCCAGGTTTCAATTACATCTACTATATTTACTTTGTTGCATATTTAAAAAAATGAAAAAACCGGGTGGAACAGAATCAAGGTAAATCTATCACCCAAATTTATTTTTTTAATTTAGTTTAATAAATAAACGGAAAAAGTTTATTAATAATGATCATCTGACATTTCCAAAACACTTTTTTTTTCTTTTTTTTTGTTAAACCGCCTTATATAGACGTTAAGAGAGACATAAACTACGTATACCACGGACATATTCCTGCTCATAATTTTTGGATTGGAAGCTGATTTTTTTCATCCACCTGTACAAAATAAGTATTCGTAAAGGCGGAAGAAAAAATTCGTACCGTGCAAAATATAACCGAGACAAATTTCCCAAGTATGTCAGTTTGTAGAAAAGTGTATGTGTTACAAATAAAAACCAAAATCAGCCTTTCAATAAATAAAATTACGAGCAGGAATATGTCCGGATAAACGTGTCATTATTTTCATTATAATCGTCTTGGGCGTAATGCACAACTAAAAAATAAATTTAAAAATTGCTCTTTGCAATGTCAGATGATTATAATTGATAAACGTTTCCCTTTGTTAAGATTAACTTAAATTTAGGATAATTTTTAATATAAATTATTCCGATAGATGCACTTTAAACATTTACCAGTATTACTTGAATGGTTTGAAGCATGTTTATATTATGCAGTTCTACTAACATAATATATGACATATTATTTATTTTTATAAATATATTACTATTTAATCACATTAAAGTTCGCTTCCATCTGCGTCAAATAAGTGACTTTCGCATTACGAAACGGCGAGAGCGAAGGCAATATAGACTACGTCACCCATGCTACTTAAATGTTAAACCTTGGATGTGAGAGTCAGTTGTGTGCTTACGGCCAAATTCGGCAAATTTGTTTTACTATAATTAATATCAAAGTTCTGAGTTTTAAACCAAGCATCCATCCTCTTGAGAACTTCTTGAAGACGTCTTAAGATCTCTTCGATATCCACACCTTCTCATTAAAAAACCAAGTCATCAGTATACAAAATATAATTGATTCCGGCCATTAAAGTAGATTTATCAACTATGTACATAATAAATAAAAAGGTCCTAATATTGATCCTTGGGAAGATTACTTTTGAACTATATTTGGCAAGATTGATAAACATTTTTTTCTTTTTTGTAAGAAATCCGCAAAAATTGCTAACAAATAAGGACTTATGTTATAGGCCTACCTGGTTTTTAGTTTTATTAAAAAGGTAAACATGTACTGAAAAAGACAGCTCCAACCTTACCATTCTGATTGTCAATCCCTTTATAGATAAATACTGTAAATGCTAGAAGGGCATTTTGCGTTGATCTATCTTTCCTGAAACCATGCTGGTTTGCACTCAAACCTTCAAAAGCATCCACTTCATGTTATAACCTCATGTGCAAAATATTAACGATACTTTTACCTACAATATTGGAAGGGTTGATAAAGGAAGATAAGAATTCCGATCGCTCTTTTCGTATCATATATCTATATTTACTATGGTACGTTTTTTGATCCATAGTGATTGAAACATAATCAAATTCAATATTGTAATTATAGTGTTTAGGCCCAACCTCATTCTTAATTAGTAACTGTAAGGGAGAGTTCCACCACTAAAATCATAATATGTGTCTGTACGTGTTTCATGTCTCGCAATAAAAAACCGAACTGCGAATCCGATTGACATGCGTTTAATTTTACATTGTCCTTTAACAAAGAAGGTACGGAAGATTTTTGTGACCGTCGGGGTTATGTGGGCGGTGCTAGCCCAAAGTTTTATAATTTTTGCACTCGGCACCTCCACCGTAGTGAAGGCTGGAAAAGGCGAGAGTCAATAATATAATTTAAGGGCCATCTACAAAAAAAGTCTTATTCTCTTCTCTTTTCGTTCTTTCTTTTTCTTCTCCCTTTTCGTTTTTCTTTTTTTATATTTGGTGCATTAATTAATTTCATTCAATATTCATTTGCAATTTGTTACCAAAACAATTGTGTTATTAATACATTGTGATGTTACAATTTCAAACTTAACTTAATTATAGCTCATTGTTATGTCTGCACTTAAGTAACTAGATTTATTGAGTTGTCCTCCTTTATAAATCAGTTTTTAACAGAATAAAAATAAATAAAATAAACGAGACTTGAAGGCCGTGACACATAACGCATTTTTTTATTTTCGTATTTTTTCGATAATTCGTCAATTAAGTATATAGTTTAGTTATAATGCATTTTTACCAGTCCCATGACGGGAAAGGTCGGCCAGTGTAGGGTTATGGACAATTCCCCTGTCCTCTTAAGCATCTCGTCATGGTTGAACAGATACATGTCTAGATAGACGAACGTCGACCATCTTTTGGTTGTACACGTGATTGATCATATTATTGATTGATGTGCAGTAAAGATTCTCAGATATACAGATATAAGTAAATACATCATATGATACTTGACCAACGACTCTTTGTTGTAATCCATCTTAACTTGACAGAGATAATAACGTCTGAATATAAGAGCGTTCTGAAGTACATTGAAAGAAACACTCCTATACTTAATGATAGTAATACTCTCATTCTAATGATGTCGGTCGCTTCTTTATATGTGCTGATTTTCAGCTTGGCTTTCACGTATATTGCATCAGGGGTGAGTTAATAATAATAAATATAAGTAAAATTGAAAAATAGTCGTTCTAAAAACTAAACGTTGCCAAATCTCGTATATTTTGTATGATGTAATTTCAAGGAAGTTCAATCCCATTGCAAAGTCGTTTATAATTTATAAAAACTGGATCTGCGATCATTAATGGGTGAATCTAATATAAAAACAATGCAGTTCGAGAGAACGATTCAACATTATAATATTTAGTTAGTAAAGTAATCATACACTTAGACGAGGGTCTTGAAAGTTGTTGTTTCCAACTTTCCCTGGAGCCCATGTTCAAGTCCTTGCTTGTGTACGGATGTATTGCGGTGTACTGCTATTTTTTTATTTTTTATTATCTGGGTAATAGTTCCAAACTTGTGAAATAAATTTTCTTCTGGACAAATTTGTCCATGCTATTATTGTACCGTAATTAGTTTCCATGGACTTTGTATGACGATTGAGGCTAGTTTATTGCGTAACACGTGAGGATTAAATATATATAAATATTTACATATGAGTAGTATTGTACTTAAGGGTAAAACCGTGTCTCGTTTTTTGGTTCACCGACCAACGTTTCGGCTCAAATTCAGGAGCCATCATCAGGGTCCTTCCTCTTTGGTCGTCGACCTCGCACTGAAGCGTTGTTCACCTCTACAATGCGTGTCTGCAACACTGTTACACAATACGACCTCGCCGCCTCGTACCTTCTCCAGGAGAATGTAGATGACCTAGCCGCCCCGCACCTAATTTCGCCGGAGAGCACGAGAGCACGGACGCGGCAGCAGACACGCATTGTAGAGGTGGACAACGCTTCAGTACGAGGTCGACGACCAAAGAGGAAGGACCCTGATGATGGCTCCTGATTTGGAGCAGAAACGTTGGTCGGTGAACCAAAAAAACGAGACACAGTTTTACCCGTAGGTACAATACTACTCACATTAGCAACCGTGAAAGTTTAAGATATTGCATATATACATATAAATAAATATATATAATTCAGGATATTATCGGATCGATACCGATACCCGGAAATGAAAATAATACAAATTTGTTTTGCCTTTGGTTTCCAAAAAGGTCAGAAGGCTAAGTTCACAACCCAACTTTGACAAATACTATAAATACCCAGCACCTGTATACCAACAACGATAATTCAAACATTAACAAAAGTTGATAAAGCACTGCTAAAAATACCACAAGTCATTTTCATTGACTGTGCAGGGAATGAAAAAACATGGCATTCTGAAAAGATATTTGGATTCAAAGAACCGATTGACGGGCAGTATAGAGTTAAGTGCCTTACCCTCTCTTTGTACGGCTCTCGCCATTTGGCCCCGCCGCATCGCTGTTGCCAAGTTTGCTTTACAACCTGACCCCATTTAATATAAATACAAAATACATATGTTATAGTTCTTTAAATATTAGTTTCGATTTTTAAATTTATACATAAATACTGCATGAGTAGGCCTAATATGTTATTTGTTTTTTAGACTTAAGGCAAAATTAAAACTTCCACATATTTATTTTCTTAAATATTGATGGTGGTAAAACACAACTTGGTTAATTATCTAACACAATAATTTGAGAATGCAAAGGAGGTGATAATTTGTTTTAATGTTATACCCTACTTTTTTGCGGAACTAGACGTTTTCTATTATTACAAATTATATTTATCCTAAATAACAAGTTACCCAAATGCAACAACAATAATGAAAATACGCGGTCATCAAAGGAAGCAAGAATAAGAAAAGTTGAATCCTCCATCCCCACTTATACTTCGAAAACGAAAAATAAGTGCAAAAACTTTTTATGACTAACGCATCCGGTGTAAAAAATATGTGAAAAATAAAACCGATTAACATTAAAGCAGATGAGATAGCGACACGAATATCGACTCTGATGAAAATCTGCTCCCTGTATTGGTAAGTTAAATGTCTTAAATAATTGTTAGTTTCTATGATTGCATATTAATTTTTAACCTTGGCTACCCTGTATGCTACGAAGGAAGCATGGCGCGTGCCAAGATTGGTCAAACCCTTCGGTTCTTTTGTGGCATTGTCTGGATAATAGCTGACCAATATCGAGTCTATTCACGGACGTTCTTTTCAAAAAATCTACTGTTATATAATTCCCTGCACAGGCGTTACCAACAGTTTGTCAACGAATAAATTATATTTTGAAATTGACAACTTCCATATCGCGAAAATAGTGCACTGCTTTAGACTTATGCATGTTCCAATGTTCGTTGCCTTCCGAGCAAAACTCAGGTGGAGCAAAACCCTCCTGAATCGTACATAAAATTACAAAAATAAAAATTACAGAGATTGCAATCATGCTGGTTTACTAAATATTATAGATCTTGAATCAAAATTTGATTTACTTAAATCTAACTTATTTTCGATGGTAAAAGTTACCGCACTTTTCCTGAAATGTCACAGACACACAATATATTCCTTGCTTTACAGAACGTGTCCCCAGACGGCTACCACCAGCTACTGGGTCTCAACTATTACAAGTTCCATGGCGAGGCAGCAGCCTCCTGGGATCAAGCCAGGAAGGTGTGCATCGAAGAGGGTGGCCACCTGGCAGTACTCAACTCCGAAGAAGAGGCTCGGGTTCTCTCGGCAATGTCCGCCGCTGCCAACGTGAGCGCAGGGGCGTTTTTCAACACTGTCGCATTCATCGGGTTCCACGATATGTTCACAGAGGGCGATTACGTCACAATCTTTGGTAAAAAAACTACAATAATCAATTTATATGTCCCGTTCGTAGCTAGTATCGGAATACAATTACTAGCAGTGCTGCCGTAAGAACCAATGCAGAAGGTGCAGTTACAAATATTTGACTTTTGTTATCATTTAGTGGGTAAAAAGGCTATTATTAAAACGAATAAATACCAAATTTAATTTAAAATGATTGTTTGTATACTTATGTTTGTAAAAGACAATACAAACAATGAATACCATTTAAACAAAAAACTATTCGATAATAAATTAGTAGCACCTAGTACTGCTATCAATAATATAGTGATTGCGTCAAAACAAACATGCCCAGTAAAAAAATATTATTAAATGACAGACTTCTTAGTTTCTAGCACATACTGTGTAAAAATGTCAATGCTGTGCCTGTGCTCATTTTACCTTATGAGAGTGTATCTATCGTCTACATACATCACTATTCCGTGAGTAAGTACAAACAGCACGCTAAATGTGAGATTAAGGCACACATCTTGAAATAGCAGAATGTAAAATTTTTTGTTAAATTATTCCGAAAATGCGTAATTAACTTTGTTGTTACCAAAATGGTAGTTAAGGCTTATTTGCATTCGCATTGATGACCGAAGATAACCTTTAAAAAAACTTCAGGATTGCCGGTATCGATGGGATTCAAACTCGGAATTCGTGTCTTGCAATTAACGCTTGAGCCTATAATGTCGTTCGAGCATATTATATTATTACAAGCTAATTAGGAGCCGCGCTTACCATGATCCTTGAACATAATTCTAAAACAATCTAAAAAATCTGTAGAAAACAGAATACGAAATCGTTGAGATATAGAAACGCTTAACAAAATGCGACCTCTGCTTCCTCTTAATCTGCTGACGGTTTGCTTTCAGATGAACCCCTGAGCTCTACCGGGTTCACACGCTGGGAAGAAGGCGAGCCCACGGACGACTCTATCAGCATCATTGAAGACTGCGGTATAATCTACATTTATGACGGAGGACTTGGAGATGCACGCTGTGACTACGCCTTGGCTTTTATCTGCGAGCGAGTGTAAGAAGGCGCTTGCCACTCAGATGGGCCAGCATGCTTGGAGATTGTCCACTGTCCGCTGCCACCACTCTTTGTTTTGTAACACATTCCAGTCTGAGCTCTTCAGCACATTTTATTACTATCATGTCACCGTTGATCGTTCTCATATAGCCTGCGGCTTGGTCCCCTTGATCCATTTATATATAGTTGCACTTTCCATATATACACATTGCGGTACCACGTTTATTAATGTAACCAAAAATTATGTTTTACAAATAAAATAATTGTATGTTTCTTCCTTATCTCGAGCATCCTAATACCAAAATATTTTTATTTAATCCAGAAAAAAAACATCCATGTCACCTTTCCTATAACTAGAGGTAGGACATTCCGTTTTATTCATTGCAAAGATAAACTCACATTTAAAAATGGTTTAAAAGTTAGTTGTTATATTCCCATTGAGGATAAGTTAAGTTATGTATTCCTTTCTATTCACGAGCCAAAAATTAAATTGTGCTTTTAGTTAAAATAAACAGGATATCTGAGTAAATAGTTTTATACGACTTAGGTCTAGTATTTCTTGTCCAGATAAAGTGGCAAGTAAATTTAACTGACACATAACTTGTTATCACTAATGCAACCACCTATCAGAAGCCTTGTAAGTATTTACTTAGACGACATTAAAATTCTGGATCTCAGTAATACGTAAAACAGTAAGTAAAACACTGTCCATATCAGGTTTATGATGACGATGATTTTTGTTGCTATCTTAAAATGCACTAAAGCTATTCTAGACAATGAGTAGTAATAGATGACGATGAAGGACGATTACAAAAAAACATGTCTTATGCAGGATTCTAACCCACGTCCTCGTAGATCCATATGCTTCGGACCAGCGCTCAGGTTTGATCAAGTTTATATTAATTAGGGCAATCAAGAATACTGTCAAGGACGCATTCAGCACTCTTGGATAAAGTACTTACTAAAACAAAATCATTTATGTCATATCTTGAAAAACACATTTTAACAAATTGAACTTTAACTACCGTTAAATCATGTTAAGTACAATCAAGGTGATTGGACCTAACCTCATCCTTGAGACCATTGGTAATCTTTAGATATGTAGTGAGTGATTTCAGTAATACAATACAATCCAGGCTCCGGTTAGTGAAACAATTAAAAATGCCGCCACCGCCACGGCCGATAATCTTTACATTTTTAAGATTTGCTCCGATTCTTTATTGACACCAAGTAGTACAAAAAAGATGTAGCACATGCAATCCCAGTAATCCCCACAGCTACAAGTTATTAGTCATCCGGAAGAGCTCTGCTATTTGTCCGGGACTAAGAAGATGCCAGAAATGATAGCCAATGGGGATTAGAGTAGTGGTGAAGGTAAAGTGAAAGGGGGGGGGGGTTGTTTGGCCGCCGTTATGCTTTAAAGCTCGTAATTTAAAACTGTTATTTATCTGTCCCATGACAGGACACGTTGGCTAGTGTAGGGCTATGGCCATGTCCATACTCAGTTTAAAGTCAGTTAACCAACAACATACCTATTATTGTAAGTTTGTAACATTCACAGTGAAATGTGTAATGAATAATCACCATAACCGAAATAATTGCTTTATAATATGAAAATGAAGATGTGGATGAAGTTAAGGAATAGCAGTAATGCTCATGACGAAAAACTTTGTATTGTTTACTTTACTGGTGTTATATTGTAAATATGGAAGAATAAAATTAACAGCTGAAAATTGAGTTGATTTAAATTAAACAGTATTGGTTGATGTAAATTTAAATTTAGATATGCGGGATAGATAAATTTTATGATGAGTTATTATGTTTAATTAATCAATATGATATATATTATTAAAATTGGTTCTCAGAAATACAGACAATAGAGGATTCATTATGTAATTTACGTTTATTTTTTATTTTTTATTTTCTCTATTTGTGTATTTGTATTGCTTATTATGTAATTATGTCCTTGTGTGGCTCGTTGGTCTTGTGGTTAGCGTATCTGCTTCTGATGCAGAAGGTCCAGGGTTTGATTCCCGCCAAAGTCAGAAGTATTTTAATTTCTGATTTGGACTTAAGTCCATCAGTTCTTGCCTTAGGAGTTTGTAAACGGTGACTTTGGAGCCGTCCTAGCAACGAAGCACATAATACATTCAAATTCTGAATCGGCCTTGTTGATTCTGGCGTTGATCCGCGGGTGTTCGCACTGTCCATACCACTGATTGCTATATTTCCTATTATAAATATCGATCTTTGGTTGGTTATCGCTCACTCGTCGATTGCGTCGGGGCCTCGGGGTTGGCTTGGTCGCTTTGATTTACTGTCCCCCACTGAAAATCAGTTATATAACTGAGAGGGTAGACCCTAAATACAATTAGTATTATTATTTATAAATATTCAAAGGTTGACATAAAATATGGTTTTTCAGGACGATCCATCTTATAGTGGCAAAGATTAAAATGTCAGAGAACGAGATCTATCTGAAGTGGTTTGTTGATTAGAAGCCACTATATAACGATTGCTTGATTAGTAGGATATGATAGTAGTATTCGTTCATTCACAATGAAGATGTTTGAATATTTTTGTGTGGTGATATTCAGCTTGGCTTTCACGTCGATTGCATCAGAGGTGAATTACTTATAACGAAAACAATTTAAACGATACTAAATATTATTATTGTTAGTTGTAGGTTGTACTTTAAAGGATATTTACAGTTGTATGTTACAATATGGATATAAAATGACCCACAATATCATAGACTCATCAATCAGCGATTGTGCAAATAAACAATTTAATTACCAGGCAATACAATTTATATCGCATTTTTGAAACCCAATTTTATTTAACATAGTGGTTTTCAAAAAAAAAATCAAATCTGGTTTACTAAGATAATTTACATCAAAATCAAAATTTTCATAGTCATTATGGAAGCCTAATTAAATCATTTTCAAAACGACCTAGGTATCACACACTTTTTCCGGAAATTCTACATAAACACAGAGCATGTATTCTGTGTGTACAGGGCGTGTCCCCAGACGGCTACCACCAGCTACTGGGTCTCAGCTATTACAAGTTCCATGGCGAGCGAGCACCCTCCTGGGATCGAGCCAGGAAGGTGTGCATCGAAGAGGGTGGCCACCTGGCAGTACTCAACTCCGAAGAAGAGGCTCGGGTTCTCTCGGCAATGCTCGCCGCTGCCAACGTGAGCGCAGGGGCGGCTACCAAAGATTACGCATACATCGGGTTCCACGACATGTTCACAGAGGGCGACTACGTAACAATCCTTGGTAATTAATTAAGCTAACGACTGTATGGTAAAATTTTCATAAATTTCTGTAGTAAAGATTTCTACCATTTCGAATAGATATTGATGCAAAACATCTAAACATATGACATCTAAACTATAAGTCTATTAGTGAGAGAATCCCCTTTTATGCGACACTTTTCCGTTCATACGTCCGTCCGTCTGTGCGATGGTGAATCTTTTGATTGATTTTTTGTTTTAGCATAATATTTGTTTAGCATGACAATGGAGAAAGACACTATTTTTTTATTTTGTATTTTTTTTTGGGGGGGGGGGGGGAGTTAATTAGTATGCTAAAAATTTATGATTGTAGTGAATCGACGACTAGAATTTTACCCGTCTCCTGACGTCACGAGGCAACATGGCGGAATGAGTTGGGATAAATAAATCGTCATTTAGCGAGTTGATGTCTGTTGAACGGCGCTTCACTGACCACGCTCTTACTTTTATTCTATTCATTATTTGGACAAAACTAAAGAAGAAGAATATTTAGCAAATATATCATTCCTTCCAAAAGCGATTATTTCAAATTTTTAGACAGAGCCATTAACTTCTTATATAGATGTACGCATTATATATATGCCAAAAATATCAATGAGTAAAAATTTTCTCAACATCAATTGACAAAAAACTATTGACTGGATGTTGACAAGACCTCTTTCAAAAAATGCATCTAAATGTTTAGACAAAAAACAAACTAACTTACTGGATAGAATGTGCACTGAACGAAATTTTATAGCATATAGGTTCATATGCAGTGTATGTGTTTTTATGTCAAACACGCGCTTTTGACGTGCGGATGAGCCGTGAAAAACTGCACGCCGCATATTAACCCATCCAGTAAATTTTCGTTCAGTGCACTTTCTGTCTAAAAAGTTAATTTATTTCTTGTCTAAACAGTCAGATGTATTTTTTGAAACAGGTCTTGTCAAAATCCGATAAGTAGTTTTTTGTCAATTGAAGTTGAGAACGCTTATAGTCGTTTTGATTATAGTTTCATGTATGATGCGTACATTGTATTAACAAAGTCACGGATGTGTCAAAAAATTCGCAATAATCACTTTTATAAGCAATGATATGTTTGCTCAATATTATTCCTCCTAAGTTTTGTCCAAATATTGAATAGAATAAGGGTTAGAGCGTGATATGTGTTGCGCCGTTCAACAGATGTAAACTTGGGAAATGCGAATCTATCCCAACTCTCGTCATTTGGCCTATTGATCGTTTTAAGCTCCGCCTATCAGCAGTTGTCAATAATTCACTGATGTATATCCCGGACATAATTCCTGCTTATAATTTTTGGGTTAGAATACTGATTTTTTTTTTTTTTGTAACACATATTCTTTCTTCACTATACGTATTATTGGAATTATTTGGGACAAAACAAATAGTTACACGATATACTCTTGTTTGCATTGAGTAAATTTGACAAAAAGTGTCAAAGGGTGCATTATTAAATAATATTTTCTTTCATGGAATTAATTATTGGATGAGCAAAGCGAAGAATTCAATTTCACCGACTCCCCAAAAAATTTAGCTCGTTTTTGTTTGTTTGTTTGTTTTTTTGTCTGATTGTTCGCGCTCTACCGGGCAAACCGCATAAGCGATCTTGATGAAAATTGAAGGGTTTCTTCATTTTCTCTGAACTTAGACTTGCCACATTTTTATGTATAACCGAAGAAATATTTGTCATGAATATCGTACTTTTACGATTGTTTTCGATTTTAATGCGATATTTTCGTGATATTTGGGCCGATTCTGACCAGACGGGTGGGGCTACAACCTTCATATTTCACACGGAAATTAATGTAATATTGATGTATATCCTATTAAAAGAAAAAGTTGAAAAAGCCAGAATCCATTGAAATAAAGATTTTAATATGTTTTTGGGGAATAACAATGACCTACAATGCATTCAAAAGCACTTGCAAACTTAAAGAGATCCCATCCCACCCAAACTTAAAACTAACAAAAAATCTCATCCATCAACGCGACTAAAAAAAAGCGTTTGCGTAGCTTCCAAGTGTAAAATATGAACGTTGTAGCCCCACCCGTTTGGTCACAATCGGCCCAAATATCACGAAAGTATCGCATTAAAAATCGAAAAAAATCGTAAAAGTACGATATTCATGAGAAATACTTCTTCGACTAGGAAAACGCTAAAGTCCCGTCGCGTTCATGCATGAGCATTTTTTAAGTTTTTAGTTTGCGTGGGTTCTCTTTACTTCTTCATGTTCCATTGCAAAATCATTTCTGTTAAATTAGAATAACTTTTGCTACGGTAATTTGAATGTCAAATATCTGTAGGCCCGCAGATTGCTTTATGAACGCATTGTTGGTGATTGTTGTCAAGTTTCAAATAGTTGTAAATTAATGTTATACACTTCAAAAAAACTCATATCAACCTTTATTTCTATGGATTCTGGATAACTTTTTCAACTTTTTCTTTCAAAAGGTACTACAGCACCATAACCTTAATGTCCATGTAAAATATGAACGTTGTAGCCCCAACCGTTTGGTCAGAATCGGCCCAAATGTCACGAAAATATCGCGCTAAAAATCGAAAAAAAATCGTAAAGTACATATTAAATCTCATTGTACCAAAAACGTGGCAGGTCGAAGTTCAGAGATTTCGAAGGTCCCCTCCAATTTTCATCACGATCGCATATGCCGTTTGCCCGGTAGAGCGCGAACAAAAGACAAAAAAACAAAAAAACAAACAAACAAACACCCGAGATAATTTTTTTTTTTTTTTTGAGGGGGGGGGGCAGTTAAATTGAAGTCTTCGCTTCGCTCATCCAATTATTAATCAAATTAATATATTATATTATTGGATGAGCGAAGCGAAGACTTCAATTTCACCGACCCCCCAAAAAATTTAGCTCGATGTGTTTTTTTTTTTTTGTTTGTTTTTCCGTCTGTTTGTTCGCTCTCTACCGGGCAAACAGCATATGCGATCTTGATGAAAATTTGACAGGACCTTCGAAATCTCTGAACTTAGACTTGCTACGTTTTTGGGTACAATCGAAGAAATATTTCTCATGAATATCGTACTTTTACGATTTTTTTCGATTTTTAGTGCGATATTTTCGTGACATTTGGGCCGATTCTGACCAAACGGGTGGGGCTACAACGTTCATATTTCACATGGATATTAAGGTAATGGTGATGTATTGCTTTCTGAAAGAAAAAGTTGAAACAGTTAGCCAGAATCTATAGAAATAAAGCTTTTAATATAAGTTTTTTGACTTTTTGTGCGATATTTTCGTGCCATTTGGGCCAATTCTGACCAAACGGGTGGGGCTACAACGTTCATATTATATATGGACATTAAGGTTATGGTGATGTAGTACCTTTTGAAAGAAAAAGTTGAAAAAGTTAGCCAGAATCCATAGAAATATAGCTTTTAATGTAAGATTTTTACGTTAAATAATAACAAATTAACAAGAAACAATAGAAACTTGACAACAATCACCTACAATGCGTCGGCAGAAAACAAAGCACTTGCAAAAGTAAAGATATCCCACGCAAACTAAAAACTTAAAAAAGCTCATCCATCAACGCGGCGGGACTTTAGCGTTTTCCTAGTATTAAATAATAATAATATAATATATTAATTTGATTTCACCACTTTATAGATAGAAACTTTTAAATAAATTTACTGCCACAATATACGCAAGCTATCTTCAGCTGCGTTTATTGTTAGTCCTGGATATACATAGAATTGGATATGGTTGGAAAATATCAACAAATGACAAAGTGTGATCAGGTTGTCTTACAGATCAGCCACTGAACTCAACCGGCTACACCCGCTGGGGGCCAGGCCAGCCCGAAGGTGGCACTGGAGAAAACTGTGGTTCAATGCACATGGACGGAGGGCTTTACGACATCAGATGTGCAGTGCCCCAGGCTTTCATCTGCGAGCGAGTATAAGGGTGATGGGCATCATAGAGACCTGCTACGAGCTGCTACAAATATAGTCTATAGATAATTCTGACTCATTATTGATTGCGAAGAATAGTCTTCACTCTTCAACAACAAATTCAACAAACGAAACTTGTACCAATTGGAAAATACTGTCACGTTACAAACTTAATTTTAATTTTTGTGTTATCTTCATAGCAAACACGTTCTTTGTTAAGCGAGCGAAGCGAGCGTTTCCATTTGACTCTGCCGTAAAAATTAGTCACTGGTTTTGTTTTTTTTTTGATTGTTTGTTTGTTTTTTTTGTTTTTTTGTTTTTTTTTTTGTTTGTATGTCTCGCCATAACGTTCGAATGGAGGCTCGGATCGAGTTGAAATTTTGACCATCCGCAAGCTTCGTTCTCGATTGAATGCCATTAGTTTTGTGGCAAAATCGTTCAAAAAGTTAAAAAGTTACATTAAAGTTAATCGAAAGTTTTTTTCTAAAACTTAACGGGGACAAAATCTGAGATAGCCAAATCATTTAGAATGTCCGTCCGGTCACGAATATGTTAATTTTATTTTGATCCGATAAGTAGTGTAGATGGAAATTACATTATAACAAAAGTAACGTTGCCATGGCAACGAAAAAACGCGCGAAGTTTCTAATGCACTGCCACCTAGAAGTAATCAAAATACTTTCGAGGAAGCAGTCTATTATTTGTCAACAAATAGTTTTCCCAAGGAGTCAAGGTCCTCTAGATGGCGGTGGATTTTGTTCACAAAGTAAAGGTTTACACACGGGTTTACCCAAATACCTTGGCAATAATAAATAATATTGGAAACATGGCCCTGTGGACAAAAAAAGTACGATATTCATAAGAAATATTTCTTCGACTAGGAAAACGCTTAAGTCCCGTCGCGTTGATGGATGAGCTTTTTTAAGTTTTTAGTTTGCGTGGGATCTCTTAACTTCTTCCATGTTCCATTGCAAAATCATTTCTGTTAAATTAGAATAACTTTTGCTACGGTAATTTGAATGTCAAATATCTGTAGGCCCGCAGATTGCTTTATGAACGCATTGTTGGCTAGGTGATTGTTGTCAAGTTTCAAATAGTTGTAAATTATTGTTATACATTTCAAAAAACTCATGTTTAAACCGTTTTTTCTATGGATTCTGGATAACTTTTTCAACTTTTTCTTTCAAAAGGTACTACAGCACCATAACCTTAATGCCCATGTAAAATATGAACGTTATAGACCCAGCCGTTTGGTAAGAACCAAATGCCCAAATGTTACGAAAATATCGAGCTAAAAATCGAAAAAAAATCGTAAAAGTACGATATTCAAGAGAAATATTTCTTAGATTGTATCCAAAAACGTTGCAGTACTAAGTTCAGAGATTTCGAAGGTCCCCTCCAATTTTCATCAAGATCGCATATCGTTTGCCCGGTAGAGAGCGAACAAATAGACAAAAAAAAAAAAAACAAACACAAAAACACCCGAGATAATTTTTTTTTTTTTTTGAGGGGGGGGGGCAGTTAAATTGAAGTCTTCGCTTCGCTCATCCAATTATTAATCAAATTAATATATTATATTATTGGATGAGCGAAGCGAAGACTTCAATTTCACCGACCCCCCAAAAAATTTAGCTCGATGTGTTTTTTTTTTTTTTTTTTGTTTTTCCGTCTGTTTGTTCGCTCTCTACCGGGCAAACAGCATATGCGATCTTGATGAAAATTTGACAGGACCTTCAAAATCTCTGAACTTAGACTTGCTACGTTTTTGGGTACAATCGAAGAAATATTTCTCATGAATATCGTACTTTTACGATTTTTTTCGATTTTTAGTGCGATATTTTCGTGACATTTGGGCCGATTCTGACCAAACGGGTGGGGCTACAACGTTCATATTTCACATGGATATTAAGGTAATGGTGATGTATTGCTTTCTGAAAGAAAAAGTTGAAACAGTTAGCCAGAATCTATAGAAATAAAGCTTTTAATATAAGTTTTTTGACTTTTTGTGCGATATTTTCGTGCCATTTGGGCCAATTCTGACCAAACGGGTGGGGCTACAACGTTCATATTATATATGGACATTAAGGTTATGGTGATGTAGTACCTTTTGAAAGAAAAAGTTGAAAAAGTTAGCCAGAATCCATAGAAATATAGCTTTTAATGTAAGATTTTTACGTTAAATAATAACAAATTAACAAGAAACAATAGAAACTTGACAACAATCACCTACAATGCGTCGGCAGAAAACAAAGCACTTGCAAAAGTAAAGATATCCCACGCAAACTAAAAACTTAAAAAAGCTCATCCATCAACGCGGCGGGACTTTAGCGTTTTCCTAGTATTAAATAATAATAATATAATATATTAATTTGATTTCACCACTTTATAGATAGAAACTTTTAAATAAATTTACTGCCACAATATACGCAAGCTATCTTCAGCTGCGTTTATTGTTAGTCCTGGATATACATAGAATTGGATATGGTTGGAAAATATCAACAAATGACAAAGTGTGATCAGGTTGTCTTACAGATCAGCCACTGAACTCAACCGGCTACACTCGCTGGGCGCCAAACCAGCCCGAAGGTGGCACTGGAGAAAACTGTGGTTCAATGCACATGGACGGAGGGCTTTACGACATCAGATGTGCAGTGCCCCAGGCTTTCATCTGCGAGCGAGCTTAAGGGTGATTGATGGGCATCATAGAGATCTGCTACGAGCTGCTACAAATATAGTCTATAGATAATGCTGACACATTATTGATTGGGAAGAATAGCCTTCAACAACGAAATCAACAAACGAAATTTGTACTGAATGGAAAATTCTGTCACGTTGCAAACTGAAATTTAATTTGTGTGTTATCTTCATAGCAAACACGTTCTTTGTTAAGCGAGCGAAGCGAGCGTTTCCATTTGACTCTGCCGGAAAAATTAGTCACTGGTTTTGTTTTTTGTTTGGTTGTTTGTTTGTTTTTTTTTTTTTTTTGTTTTTTTTTTTTGTTTGTATGTCTCGCCATAACGTTCGAATGGAGGCTCGGATCGAGTTGAAATTTTGACCATCCGCAAGCTTCGTTCTCGATTGAATGCCATTAGTTTTGTGGCAAAATCGTTCAAAAAGTTAAAAAGTTACATTAAAGTTAATCGAAAGTTTTTTTCTAAAACTTAACGGGGACAAAATCTGAGATAGCCAAATCATTTAGAATGTCCGTCCGGTCACGAATATGTTAATTTTATTTTGATCCGATAAGTAGTGTAGATGGAAATTACATTATAACAAAAGTAACGTTGCCATGGCAACGAAAAAACGCGCGAAGTTTCTAATGCACTGCCACCTAGAAGTAATCAAAATACTTTCGAGGAAGCAGTCTATTATTTGTCAACAAATAGTTTTCCCAAGGAGTCAAGGTGCTCTAGATGGCGGTGGATTTTGTTCACAAAGTAAAGGTTTACACATGGTTTACCCAAATACCTTGGCAATAATAAATAATATTGGAAACATGGCCCTGTGGACAGCGAACGTCGCAAATTTTAAAATTTAAAAAAATGTGCAATGTGGGTCTAGCTATAGCACGTGCTCGCTTATCAACGCGTCCAACTGAGCGTTTCCTAGTATTTATTGAAACAAATTTGAGATTTGATCCTGTAAATATAAAATAAATACAAACATTAAACATGGTGACTCATTCGGACTTAATCCTGATTAATTACTTATTACGGTTTGTAACATTATTGTTGATTACTGTAAGAAGTACGAGTAAAGATTGCAAGGTTTACTCAATGTCCCAGCGGAATTTAGGGGAACCTTGGTCTCTGCTATGCATGTTATCACAGCCTGCCAAAAATTATTCGATAAAAATGACTTTTTCAAGAACAAAAGCATTGTTGTTAAAATAAAACCTACACATTTCAAGCATAGTTTTCAATTTATTATTTCTTGTAGTATAAATCGCAACGGATTTTTTTCATTTTGTTAGCAGTTCTCAGCTAGTCACGGATGTCTGTTTACCGTTTAAAATTTCAGCTCAATCTGTTTGGTCGTTCGGCCGTTTGGGACCGGACAGACAAACATTTTACAAACATTTTAACAAGCACATTTGCGACGTTACAACATTAGTTACGACGAAATAGTAGTGTTATAGACTTCCTTTCGCTTCGCTCACTAGTCTATATCAGGTCTATGTTCCTCGAATGTTTTAGATAACCGGTATTTTTTGTCAATATGTACCAGAATTCAGAAACCTTCGCAGGGGACAAGGTTCCGAAAAATTCCAGGTTTTATCTTTGTTAAACTGAAGAAAAACAGTCAACTATTAATGTCACAGAAATACAACTATCTGCGTTGAGCGCTGTGCTAGTAACAATTGCCGTTTGAAACTATTTCGAAGATGCGATATATGCCGTGTGCCCGATCAGATAAACTTGTTTGGATGTTCTTATAGTGCCAGGTTTCAATTACATCTACTATATTTACTTTGTTGCATATTTAAAAAAATGAAAAAACCGGGTGGAACAGAATCAAGGTAAATCTATCACCCAAATTTATTTTTTTAATTTAGTTTAATAAATAAACGGAAAAAGTTTATTAATAATGATCATCTGACATTTCCAAAACACTTTTTTTTTCTTTTTTTTTGTTAAACCGCCTTATATAGACGTTAAGAGAGACATAAACTACGTATACCACGGACATATTCCTGCTCATAATTTTTGGATTGGAAGCTGATTTTTTTCATCCACCTGTACAAAATAAGTATTCGTAAAGGCGGAAGAAAAAATTCGTACCGTGCAAAATATAACCGAGACAAATTTCCCAAGTATGTCAGTTTGTAGAAAAGTGTATGTGTTACAAATAAAAACCAAAATCAGCCTTTCAATAAATAAAATTACGAGCAGGAATATGTCCGGATAAACGTGTCATTATTTTCATTATAATCGTCTTGGGCGTAATGCACAACTAAAAAATAAATTTAAAAATTGCTCTTTGCAATGTCAGATGATTATAATTGATAAACGTTTCCCTTTGTTAAGATTAACTTAAATTAAGGATAATTTTTAATATAAATTATTCCGATAGATGCACTTTAAACATTTACCAGTATTTCTTGAATGGTTTGAAGCATGTTTATTTTATGCAGTTCTACTAACATAATATATGACATATTATTTATTTTTATAAATATATTACTATTTAATCACATTAAAGTTCACTTCCATCTGCGTCAAATAAGTGACTTTCGCATTACGAAACGGCGAGTGCGAAGGCAATATAGACTACGTCACCCATGCTACTTAAATGTTAAACCTTGGATGTGAGAGTCAGTTGTGTGCTTACGGCCAAATTCGGCAAATTTGTTTTACTATAATTAATATCAAAGTTCTGAGTTTTAAACCAAGCATCCATCCTCTTGAGAACTTCTTGAAGACGTCTTAAGATCTCTTCGATATCCACACCTTCTCATTAAAAAACCAAGTCATCAGTATACAAAATATAATTGATTCCGGCCATTAAAGTAGATTTATCAACTATGTACATAATAAATAAAAAGGTCCTAATATTGATCCTTGGGAAGATTACTTTTGAACTATATTTGGCAAGATTGATAAACATTTTTTTCTTTTTTGTAAGAAATCCGCAAAAATTGCTAACAAATAAGGACTTATGTTATAGGCCTACCTGGTTTTTAGTTTTATTAAAAAGGTAAACATGTACTGAAAAAGACAGCTCCAACCTTACCATTCTGATTGTCAATCCCTTTATAGATAAATACTGTAAATGCTAGAAGGGCACTTTGCGTTGATCTACCTTTCCTGAAACCATGCTGGTTTGCACTCAAACCTTCAAAAGCATCCACTTCATGTTATAACCTCATGTGCAAAATATTAACGATACTTTTACCTACAATATTGCAAGAGTTGATAAAGGTAGATAAGAATTCCGATCGCTCTTTTCGTATCATACATCTATATTTACTATAGTACGTTTTTTGATCCATAGTGATTGAAACATAATCAAATTCAATATTGTAATTATAGTGTTTAGGCCCAACCTCATCCTTAATTAGTAACTGTAAGGGAGAGTTCCACCACTAAAATCATAATATGTGTCTGTACGTGTTTCATGTCTCGCAATAAAAACCGAACTGCGAATCCGATTGACATGCGTTTAATTTTACATTGTCCTTTAACAAAGAAGGTACGGAAGATTTTTGTGACCGTCTGGGTTATGTGGGCGGTGCTAGCCCAAAGTTTTATAAATTTTTGCACTTTGCACCTCCACCGTAGTGAAGGTTGGAAAAGGCGAGAGTCAATAATATAATTTTAGGGCCATCTACAAAAAAAGTCTTTTCTCTTTTCTTTTCGTTCTATCTTTTTTTTCTCCCTTTTCGTTTTTCTTTTTTTATATTTGGTGCATTAATTAATTTCATTCAATATTCATTTGCAATTTGTTACCAAAATAATTGTGTTATTAATACATTGTGATGTAACGATTTCAAACTTAACTTAATTATAGCTCATGGTTATGTCTGCACTTGATAATAAGATTTATTGAGTTGTCCTCCTTTATAAATCAGTTTTTAACAGAATTAAAAATAATAAAAAACGAGACTTGAGGCCGTGACACAAAACGCATTTTTTTATTTTCGTATTTTTTCGATAATTCGTCAATTAAGTATATAGTTTAGTTATAATGCATTTTTTACCAGTCCCATGACGGGAAAAGGTCGGCCAGTGTAGGGTTATGGACAATTCCCCTACCCTCTTAAGCATCTCGTCATGGTTGAACAGATACATGTCTAGATAACAATAACAATAACAATAACATAACTTTATTCACCTTGACTCATACATTGCATAAGTATAACTCTTTTTAGAGAAAGTGAATAGCCTAGCCTATGGAGAGTAATACATAATTGTTAACATTTTAATAAAAAAATACATTAAAAATACATTTCATAATTTCATAATATCTTTCCTTCTATTTCTATACATAATACTTATTTTTTTTATTGAATTGTTTATTTCTATTAAATTATATTCATATAAATACATAGTAGTTTCAGGAGTGTGAAGGAAAGTTGAGTGTAAAGCTATGGGTGGGGTATTTATATTTTCGGGCACAAGATTAAGTTAAACGTCAGCTGGATGAAGGTATTCATTGATGGTGTAGAAACAACGCTTTATAAGAAATGATTTCAATGTATATTTAAAAGAGTCTAGGGATTGTATATTTTAAATTTCTGGGGGTATATGATTGAAGATTGTTAGACATTGGTAATGAGGTCCTTTGGAGAAACGCGTTGTATTATGAGTTGGGACATGAATTTTTGATTGCGATCGTGTATCATGGTCATGAATCGTTGAGTTTAATTTGAAGAGGTGAGGGTTTGATTTGACAAAGACTGCTGCAAGTTGTATCAAAGTACTTGCTAAGGTCAAGATTTTTTGGGTGGGGAAGATATTTCTGCACGAGGTACGCCAAGAGGCTCCTACTATAATTCGAATGGCCCGTTTTTGTAATCTAAAAACTCTTATAGCTTGTGGCGAGTTTCCCCAGAAAATAAGTCCGTATGATATGTGTGAGTGGATGTGAGCATGGTATATGAGAATAAGGACGTTGTGGCTGACTAGGCTTTAATTCTTCTGAGGAGGAAACATCCACTCTTATCTTTGAGCAAACAGCGTCTATGTGGTCTGTCCAATCAAGAGTGTCAGTCATATGTAGACCCAGGAACTTGATGGCGTCAGAGCAGGCAATGCTCTTAGATGAGATGCGAATGAGGAGGCTTTCGGGTGGTGGAACTTGTGAGTGGAAGTTTAAATACACCGTTTTTGACGGTTGAAGAGAAAGGAGGTTTTTGTTACAGTATTGTGACATTATGGAAGTTTGTTCGTTGGACATTTGTGAGAGTGGTGCTAAAGATTTTCCTTTTTGTGCTGTGAGTATATGGCTGAAATCATCGACGTATTGTGTAGTATACCAGTGGTGAAACATTCTGGCATATCGTTGACATAAAGGAGAAGAAGGTGGTCCAAGAATGGTTCCTTGTGGGACACCACTTTTCAGGATCAGCGGTTGAGAATGAAAAGGGTGGTAGGTGTTATTTTTGAGTTTGCGGATTTCGACTATTTGAGACCGGTCAGATAGGTAAGAGGAGATCCAGGAGTGGGCCTGGCCTCTGATTCCCATTGATTCTAATTTGTATAGTAGGATAGAGTGATCGATGGTGTCAAATGCTTTACTAAGATCGTAAAAAATGCCTATGGGAACGTCCCCTTTATCAAGTGCATCGTGGATAGTTGTAAGAAGTGAAAAAATAGCTGTGGTAGTTGATTTGCCTTTTTGGAAACCATGTTGGGTTAGTGATATTATATTGTGCTTGGATATAAAAGAGGTTAAGCGGGCATAAAAGGCTTTTTCAAAGATTTTTGAGAAGGAAGAAGAAGAGATTATTGGGCGAAGTTGTTTGGGTCGTTTAGAGAACCCTTTTTCTTATAAAGTGGAATAACTTTAGCTTCTTTCAGCTTTGAAGGGAAAATACCAGTTTCAAATGATTTGTTTATTATTAATGATAGGGATTACATTTTGATAAAATTGCAGTGGGGACATCGTCTAGTCCGGAAGATTGTTTGTTACCTAACGATTTAATAATTTTTGCAATTTCTGTTGAGGTGGTGTCGAAAAGAAACATTGACTGTGTGATTTGAGGGATGTTGTTGTGGGGGGCATTGCAATATTATGATGAAGTTGTGGTCTGTTTTTAATTCCCGCTTCTATAAAGTAGTTATTTAATAGTTTGATATATGTTTCGGATCTGACACTAGTGAGCCTTCTATGTTTAGCAAAAGGTCATCACGCGATTGTGGGGCTAAAGATTGTGATTTTATTAGCTGCCATGATGCTCTTGCTTTATTGTCAGCCCTTTCAATTTTTTGTGAATAAATTGTTTTTTGGTGTTTCTAAGTTTGAGGGAGTGAATTTTCTTGAGGGCTTTATAATCGTCAGAGTAGTTTGAACTGGGAGGGTGTAGTTTATGCATCTGATATAGATTTCTGAGATGTTTGCCTTCTTCCCGTAGCTCTTTGGTAATCCAAGGACTTGGGTCAGGTTTGTTGTGTTTTTGACGAGTTTTAGGAAAAGCTTTGTTAAAAAGACTTAGGAATGTATTTAGGAAGGTATTTAGTGCATCGTTTGCGTCCGAGTATGTATTAGGCCATTCTTCTTCATCGAGTAGCTTTAGGAAAAAGTTGATATTTGTTTTATTGAATTTCCTTTTTTCGCTAAATTGTGGGAGGAATGCTCTTGCGATTTAATTTCTAGAAGAATGGCTGCATGATCTGAGAAGTGTGGATGCAATAGTTTGGTATTATAACAGGATTGATTCAGTGAAGTGAATATATTATCAAGGAGGGTACTACTATTGCCAAGTATACGAGTAGGAGTGTTGATGGAAGCAACCATGTTAAAGATTCGATCATGTCTAGGAGGCGTGTCTGTGCGGTAGATTTTAATAACATGTTAATGTTGAAATCTCCGCAAAGAGCAATTTCTGCTTTTGGAAATTGTTTGGTTGTTTTAACAAGGGTATCCTGGAGATTGTCCAAGAAGAGATTTACATCTCCATTGGGTGATCTATAAATTGAAAATATCATAATTTGTGAGTTGTTAGTTTCAAACAACATCCAGTGCATTCAAAGTCAAATTCTGAGCATATTAATTGAAGTTGTGGAAGAGGAACTATGTTAAGATGAGGTTTCGCAAATATAGCTACCCGCCATGTTGTATGGGTTGGTCGACAATAGATGCTTATGTTAGAGATACCTGGTATGCAGAGGAGGTTGATTTCTGATGATTCGAGCCAATGTTCAGATATACATATTACGTCGGCTGAGTTATTATGGATCAGAGTTTCTAGCTCTTCCATTTTATTGCGCTGCGCATGGAGCGGAGACTTAGGATTGTTATATTAGCCGATAGTTTAGAAACATTTTGCTTGTTTGGTTGTTTTTTAATGTTTGATTTTTGGGATTGAGAGTTTATAGAATAGAATGGCATGGTTGTTGGCATGTCTATGGGGTGTGAGAAAGTAAGTGTGTTTAGGCTAATGTGGGGTGTTTTATTATCTGTGTTTTTATAAGTTACAATAAAGGCATTATGGGTTGGTGTAGCTAGTCAACTAGGATTAGATTTGGATTTTTATTGATGTATTTAGATGACTTTAAATGGGGTGGTGGAGATCTAACATTTATGTGATGCCTGTTTTGTTTCTTCCGATAATGATCAGTAAGAATTTCAACTAACTCTCTGGGGGACCATGGTTTTTGAATTTTAAGTTTCTGACCGAGACCCTCACTTATCATTAATTCCCGTAATTGTTGATAATTACAATTGGAAAACTGACGTATACCACTACTTCGGGTTGTCATGTTGTGGAAGTAAGTTGCTTGACTTCTAGGAGCTGGTGTAGCATCCTGTCCAAAAGTAAAGGCCGTCTCAGACGATAACACTTGTGCTTGCTTCTCCTCCAACGTACGTGACAAAACACTGCCCTGCACGCAATTAGAGGTATCGGGCGTCCCAGATGAATGCAGCTGTGCTGGCTTCTCCTCCAAGGTACCTGACATAACAGTGCCCTGTACGCAATTTGAGGTGGCGGACGTTTCAGATGAATGCACCGGTGCTGGCTCCTCTCCAACGTTTTTGACAACACAGTGTCCTGGTTACAAGTAGAAGTGTGAGCCGTCTCGGATGTCTCAGCGACAATAGCTAGGCTCAGTGATGGGTCAAGCAGAGACTCCGCGTAGGGCGCAGTAGCTTCTGCTGCATCGGTTGGAGTTCGGGGGACTGCCGCTGGGCGCGGTGGGGACTCCGTGTAGTGGGCAGCAGTCAACGTTGCAGCTTCTGAAGTCGCAGCGGCATCAGCAGGGCTTAGTACTTGATCAGCGAAGATTCCGCGTTTGGGGCAGTGATTTTCCGCTGTACCCACTAGAGTTTCGGTGATGGCCGCAGGACTTAGCATTTGCACGTTGATGCCGCCAATTGGCTCCTCGGTGTTGTGGGCTGCTGACTCACTTGTGTTAGCTTTAAGTCTATATTATTAGATTTGGGTTTTCGATTTCTTGAAGACGTTTTTGATTATATTCTTGACTAATGCCAGTGCATTCTGTCGAGGCCGCCGCACCCAATTCGCGGCATGGCTACAGTCGGTATGTGATAGTAATAGCAAAATCTCTTAATTGCTTCAACGAATTCAGGAGTCTTTTACCAGCGGTTTGTCTGTGATCTATATTTCGTTATCATGTAGAATAGTAGTCTCCTTTTAGAGTGCAGAGTGGCCATCTCACCAACCCCTTTGTACTGGTTGGCGAGTTCCTCGACATGGCGAATCTATCTTTAAAGCAGACAGCGATGCCCCTGTACATGCTGAGGTCGGCCGCCACACAGTGGGCAAGAGGGATGGATTTAGGGGTTTGAGAACTATTACCCTCTATTTCCACTACAGTGGGCCTCTGGCAGTGAGTAGTGTTGTTTGTAGTGTTGTTTGGATGCATTTGAAGAGGTACTGGTACATGATTCTGGGATATGGCGGTAGCTGTGGGAGAGGTTGGTAGTGGGAGTGGTAGTGGTGGGATTGAAGAAGTGAAGTCTGAGACTTTGTAGACTTAGATGGATTGTTAGTGTGGCGGGCTGGAATTGGAAATGGTTTTGCTAGATTAGGGAGCAGGTTACTTGCAGATTCGGCTGTTGTCAGCGGCAGACTCTCTGCTTTCATTGCAGTCAGAGGTTGGGGCTGACCCACACCTGAGAGTGCTGAGTAGCGACTGTGGTTCTTGGGTACATTGACACTGACGGAAGGATGCAGCATTGGCCGCCAGCTTAGTGTGGAGATGATTTCCATAATCAAGGTGTTTAGTTTTTCACTACCCTGCCTGTTGGGATGAAGTCCCCCTCTACTTATATCACTTTGTGAAATTGACTTGTTTGATTCTACGTAGGTTATGCCATAAGTAGTGCAAATCCACCGGATTTCCTCATTGACGTCATCAATTTCACTCTTCGGTACATCTTTTCTGTATATAATGCTGGTGTATGCCACCTGTGCATTCGAAATAATTTCCGCACTGTTGAAACTAGCTGATAGATTGCATCAGCAATTTGTCGATTGCTTTGTTTGCCAAGTGAGTTTGTTCCGCAGTGTAAGATGATTGTCATAACTTTCACATCAGGGACGGGTATTGACTGCTGTAATAGTATGTCCAACTGGTGTGGCATTATGCCTGGGTGAAGGTCTAGGTGATAGGGTCTAGGCCCATTTTCTTTGTCTAATAGGAATTTACATCCGTAAACATAGAGTCACTGATGACCACCGTGTTTTCACCAACCACCACAGTTTCGGCCTGTTTTGAGGTAGGCCTATGTATGACAGTAGGGGGCCTATGTGTTGAAACGATTTTTAGGCCTACGATTTTCTGTTTGAAATATTTGGAAGAGTTGGAAAGTTTTCCTCTTCTTCGTCTACGGCAAGCGGTCCATACCTGTTTGGGTAGCAGAACGGCTTAGGCTGTAGATCAGTCTCAAGCTTGTTCCCACACACTCACAGGAGCTGGTGGTGTGTTGACCCACTTGAAGTCTTAGGTCTACTGTCTGAGTTTGTCTTTGGCCTACTATTGGGTTCCGTTTGGATTGTAGGCTGTAGGTATTTAGTCTGTGCAGGCCTGCTAGTCTCGGATTGTGCTGCTCACGGTACTGTGGTAGGCTTGGTACAAGCGTAGGCCTAATTTTTGGGGGACGTTGTAGTACTTGGTCTGTTTGTGCCGGTTTGATACATCCAGACTGCGGTGATTTGAAGTCTTTGCATCTCGCTCTTACAGTGTCACAGGTAGTTGCAACACATAGAGGTAGGCTGTGGTATTTCTCACTATGGCTGTGAGGTAAAGCTTCCGGTTTGCCTACTACCACGCTTTTGAGGTTATGGCTGTCATTTATGGATGTGATTAATGCCTCGAGTAGGCAGACTTTGTCAGTGAGCAATTGTAGATTGCGTACTATGTCATGGTGAGGGAGTTTGCATTCGAATTCATTGATGCCGAGCGGTCGAGATGTAGGAAGATATGCTTGCGTTACAGGCGAGGGTTCACAGCACATGGGCGCACACGAGGAGGCCCTAGGTCTATACTGATCATCCTTGACGACGCACGGCCGATAGTTATGACGTAAATTCATTGATGCACATGTGTCACTTAATTGTAGAGAGCACTGGGACTGGTTATTATGAGATAAAATGCACAAGTTCCTGTTATAATCGATATTACAAGTGGAGAGTGAATCACTAGACGACTGAACAGAGGTGGCCATTATGCATATTGGTACCTTACCTGGACTTTTGTTTGTGCCAGTTAGGTTCACAGGAAGAGCTTGATTGTGAACTGCAGATAGAGATGAGTTATAGAAGTATCTTGTAATATATAGCGCTATTTCATGCAAGTAAGTTGGCATACCTGTATAATTTAAAACGTACCATGTACACTCTGCACTCTGGTGGTGAATAAAGGAAGAATAGCAGCATGGTAACTTGACGTCTTATCGGTAACCTTCTTCCTACATTCTTGTCTAGTATTATAGTTACATATTCGTAACGAATACATTACAAATTGGCGACGATGGTAAAATACTAATTATGGATAGTAAATCTACCATAAAACCGTTTGATGCGCACGCGGATGCTTCCCTGATCGCCGTCCGGTGGCACAAATGGGTACGTTCCTTAGAACTTTACTTCGAGGCCTCAGGTCTCAATGATTTAAAGCGCCGTAAAGCGACGCTATTACACCTTGGGGGTGACCACATTCAGGAAGTGTGGTTTACTCTGCCAGAATCTGATACGAATTTCGTCTTGCCAGAAGGTAAGACCATCTATTCTTTGTGTAAAGACGCACTCACTTCTTACTTTGAACCTCTAAAAAACCACCGATATGAGAGGTATGTATTTCGATGCATGGCACAAAGTTCAACTGAAAACGTGTCCGAGTTCCTGTCTAGGCTGAAGGGCCAAAGTGTAAACTGCAACTTCGTAGATGGGGACAGCATGCTTCTCGATCAATTAATGGAGAAATGCAGGTCTAATGAACTACGCAGGGCTCTCCTGAAGAAGGGAGATTCCCTCACTCTCATTGAGGCCAAGGAAATTGCAACCCTGCTCGAGGCTACAGAGCGCCAGGCCGGCTGTATCGAGTCTGGAGGTAAGCTAGGCCTAGACACGGCGCACATCGCTGTAGTAAAATCTAGCAAGGACAAGGCTAGGCCTAACCTTAAATGCTTTCGGTGTGGATCAGGTACACACTTGGCTAGTAATGAACAATGTCCGGCACGGGACAAGAAGTGCAGGAAATGCAATAAGCTAGGTCATCTAGCTTCGGTCTGTAATAAAAGCAAGTTCTCAGGTCCTAGGCCTATGCAGAGTAGTCCTAATGCTAGGCCCTACAAGAATGCAGTTCGTCAGGTAGACGAGCAGGAGCCGGGGAGTGAGGAGAATTATACATTCGGCATTAATGAAGAGGTATGTGGCATAAATAAACCAACTTCACCCCCTAGCATGCTGCCTGCTCAAGTGGGCGGGGTTAACCTTGAACTTCTTATTGATTCGGGTGCCTGCTGCAATGTCTTAGATTCCAAGACATGGAATGAATGCAAGAAAAGGGGCATAAAAGGCACTTGTTTAAAGACATCCAGAGTTCTTTTTGCATATGGATCTAAGAATCCACTCTCAGTGCTGGGTGAGTTCGAGACTGAGATAGTGCTAAAAAATAAAACCCTGAAATCCCGGTTTGTAGTAGTGCAGGAACAGGGCCAACCCCTGTTAGGCAGAGATACTGCAATCGAATTAGGGGTACTGCAAGTATTAATACCCAGTATTACACCTGGTATTATAGATCCCAAGTTTGATGGTATATTCCAAGGGATAGGGAAATTTACCGGTTATAAGGTAAAATTAACAGTCGATGACGGAGTTACACCAGTAGTACAAAAAGCAAGGAAGATGCCGTACCAGTTACAGGATAAAGTCAAAATGAAGATACAAGACCTACTCAACAATGACATTATCGAGCCGGCAACAGGGCCGACAACATGGGCTTCGCCTGTTGTTCTCAGTACTAAAAAGAACGGTGAACTGCGCCTGTGCATTGACATGCGGTTGGCCAATCTTGCAATTAAACGGCAACGCCACCCTATTCCGACTTTCCAAGACATGATTCATCACTTGGGGGGGTCCAAGGTCTTCAGTAAGCTTGATCTTCGTTCCGCGTTCCATCAGCTGGAATTGGAAGAAGAATCTAGGCCTATCACCACATTCAATTGGGGGCCTGAACAAGAAAACTCATTTGTTACTAGTTGTAGTGGCACACCTTAAATATTGGAACGAAGTGGCAATTCGTGATACAAGCAACAGATTTGGCACAGTTGTTCTAGACACCAATTAAAGCGATTATGGCTCGTGGCCCAAACGAGTGCCCCTGGCAGATTCAATATGGCGGCCATTTTCCAAAATGGCCGCCAAGAGACGGAAAGTCGCATGCCTTATCACACAGAGATCGATGAGGAGTCATTTTCAACTAAATTGGGGTCGCAGAATACGAATATCACGTTTAAAAATAGTTCGGGGCTAATTTTAACGAAATTTGACCAAAAAAGTCCAAAATTTGACTATGCCACCAAGCCTAAGGATTTTGCACCTTCTAACAAATAGAGGTATATGAGGAGTCGTTTCCAACTAAAATAGGGTCACAGAATTCGAATATCATGATTAAAAACAGTTTAGGGCAAATCTCTAACTAGTTTTTGAACAAATATGTTCAAATTTTGACTATGTTGTTAACATAATTATAATAGCGATAACCAACTCGAGTTTTTCGTGTACATTGGCATCAGAGATGACACATGTATTATTAGTACTGAGAAAACCATACACCAAACTGATATGATTTTGATAAAGCAGGAATTTTCATGGTTAAGTGAGCTTAGTTCAAAATTTCAATCCCCGATAAGCATTCTAACATGCGGGAAAATATATGAACGGGAAAATTTAATAATACTTGCGTTATTTCATTTCATAATTTTTTCAATTGAACTTGTTTGATGTAGGCTTATATAAAAAGAAACCCCATGGAACTGGGGATGAAGCAGAAGCAGGTAGGCTGTAGCCTAATCGTCTCCATCCAAATCGTTTGATGCTGATTTGCCGTATCTAGAACTGATGCAAACAATTATTACTATGAGCATTTGAACAGTTATTTTAATCCGAAAGGCAGATTTTAAACTCGTTATTTTCTCACCTTGCATTGCTGCAACTACCACTGCATCCTTTGCAACCAAGAGTACACTGGAGTCCACTTCTCCTGCAGGAACATCGCAAAGTGTCACACTGAGATTTGCAGCCACATGTGTCCAGTGCCCTACACGCTTCCCAAATCTCGGGGAGTTCTGTCCATAGAGGCGACCATGTTTCATCCTTGAGGACCCAGCCCCATGAAACTGGGGATGGGACAGTGGCAGGTAGTTGGTCAGCACGACCCCAGACTTGTCCTGCCTGGTAAGCCGAACGCAAGATATGCTGGTACAGTGCAGCTGAGGTTGGAGGGATAAGGTGTAGCAGCTTGTGCTCGGAAGCAAACAAGTACTTTCGTGCCTCATTTACACTGCAAGAAGTCATGTGCGGGGCGTACATTTGCACTGTATATTTTTCTTATGCCAGTACAACGTCATCTGGGACCCGAGCGAGTGGATTAGCTAACGACTGGAACGCAGCAGTGGCTTCATTGCACGCATTCCACGCATTCCAAGCGGACTTCTAACCTTTAGATGAAAAGAAGGACACAGTATCGCATCCTGAAAATGCGTGAAATTCTCGCAGTGCTATGGCCTTCTCTTCTGCTAGAGCAATCGCTATGCTGTGGGCAGGAATATACCGTCTCTTAGCACCATTGCCGAAAAGAAGCCACAGTTCTTGAAGTCCAAGGCGTTGTAGTGAATGGAAGAAGGACACAGCCAGCACAACCACATCAGTGTCACTGCTGCGGATCATGGCTGATTTTGCTCCGTGTTCACACATGTCCTTGAGGTGAGCAATAATCCTGCCGTCGGCTTCCTCCATACTATCACATGGCACACCCTTTAGAGACGGTATATTCCTGCCCACAGCATAGCGATTGCTCTAGCAGAAGAGAAGGCCATAGCACTGCGAGGATTTTACGCACTTTCAGGATGCAATACTGTGTCCTTCTTTTCATCTAAAGGTATGAAGTCCGCTTGGAATGCGTGGCACTGCTGCGTTCCAGTCGTTAGCTAGTCCACTCGCTCGGGTCCCAGATGACGTTGTACTGGCATTAGAAAAATATACAGTGCAAATGTACGCCCCGCACATGACTTCTTGCAGTGTAAATGAGGCACGAAAGTACTTGTTTGCTTCCGAGCACAAGCTGCTACACCTTATCCCTCCAACCTCAGCTGCACTGTACCAGCATATCTTGCGTTAGGCTTACCAGGCAGGACAAGTCTGGGGTCGTGCTGACCAACTACCTGCCACTGTCCCATCCCCAGTTTCATGGGGCTGGGTCCTCAAGGATGAAAAATGGTCGCCTCTATGGACAGAACTCCCCGAGATTTGGGAAGCGTGTAGGGCACTGGACACATGTGGCTGCAAATCTCAGTGTGACACTTTGCGATGTTCCTGCAGGAGAAGTGGACTCCAGTGTACTCTTGGTTGCAAAGGATGCAGTGGTAGTTGCAGCAATGCAAGGTGAGAAAATAACGAGTTTAAAATCTGCCTTTCGGATTAAAATAACTGTTCAAATGCTCATAGTAATAATTATTTGCATCAGTTCTAGATACGGCGAATCAGCATCAAACGATCTGGATGGAGACGATTAGGCTACAGCCTACCTGCTTCTGCTTCATCCCCAGTTCCATGGGGTTTCTTTTTATATAAGCCTACATCAAACAAGTTCAATTGAAAAAAATTATGAAAAGAAATAACGCAAGTATTATTAAATTTTCCCGTTCATATACTTTCCCGCATGTTAGAATGCTTATCGGGGATTGAAATTTTGAACTAAGCTCACTTAACCATGAAAATTCCTGCTTTATCAAAATCATATCAGTTTGGTGTATGGTTTTCTCAGTACTCATAATACATGTGTCATCTCTGATGCCAATGTACACGAAAAACTCGAGTTGGTTATCGATATTATAATTATGTTAACAACATAGTCAAAATTTGAACATATTTGGTCAAAAACTAGTTGGGGATTTGCCCTAAACTGTTTTTTATCGTGATATTCGAATTCTGTGACCCCATTTTAGTTGGAAACGACTCCTCATATACCTCTATGTGTTAGAAGGTGCGAAATCCTTAGGCTTGGCGGCATAGTCAAATTTTGGACTTTTTTGGTCAAAATCTCGTTAAAAATAGCCCCGAACTATTTTTAAACGTGATATTCGTATTCTGCGACCCTAATTTAGTTGAAAATGACTCCTCACCGATCTCTGTGTGATAAGGCATGCGACTTTCCGTCTCTTGGCGGCCATTTTGGAAAATGGCCGCCATATTGAATCTGCCAGGGGCACTCGTTTGGGGCCACGAGCCAAATCGCTTTAATTGGTGTCTAGAACAACTGTGCCAAATCTGTTGCTTGTATCACGAATTGCCACTTCGTTTGGTGTGCCACTGCAACTATACACTTAAAGCACTACTAGCTAGTTCGAAAGCTTTAGGATTCTTCAACCCAACCGTGGGACACGTATAATTGCGGACGCTAGTCCGGTTGGACTAGGTTGCGTTTTAACACAAACCGACGACAACGGCGAAGAAGTTATTGAGTACGCTAGTCGTTCACTGACTGAAGTTGAAAGAAAATTCAGCCAGTTTGAACGTGAAGCCCTGGGCATCGTGTTTGCTTGCGAGCGAATTCACAATTACGTGTACGAGGAGACGAATTCGTCCTTGTCACAGATCATAAGCCATTAGAGTTCTTATTTTCCCCTCGATCGAAACCAAATGCGCGAATTGAGCGTTGGGTTATGAAGCTACAAGGATATCGATACCGGGTAGAATATCGTCCAGGATCCACAAACATTGCGGACTCCTTGTCACGTCTTCTCGCAGCAGTTTCTCTGCTGCGCAGGTAACGATTACATGTGCACTGGGTCGCAAGCGAGGCTTTGCCAAAATCAGTTACAATGGCAGAGATGTCCTCTGCATGTTTCCAGTGATAGTGAACTATCGCAGCTGAAAAATAGTATCCTAACCGATAATTGGAATTCGGAAACTAAGCGTTTTCAGATCCTTAAACCAGAACTTTGTGTACTGGGAAATATAATCCTGAGAGGAACCAGCGTTGTTGTTCCGAAGAGTCTCCGGATAAGAATACTCGACCTGGCACATGAAGGAACACCCGGGTATAGTAAAAATGAAAGCTCGGTTACGCAGTAAGGTCTGGTGGCCAGGAGTTGATTCTGAGGCTGAACGATATTGCAAATCCTGTCATGGTTGCCAATAGTGAGTTCTTACCCCCACCCTGAACCAATCATAAGGACCAAACTCCCTAGTGGACCCTGGCAGGACCTCGCGATCGATTTCCTAGGACCATTACCGACTGGGACTTCATTTTTGTAGTCGTCGACTACTATAGTCGATTTTGTGAAGCAACCTTTATGAAAAAGATTACTTCACACGAGACGATTAATGTCTTGGAATGCATATTTGCACGATACGGTCTTCCCGAGACTATCGTTGCGGACAATGGAAGGCAGTTTATTAGCGAAGAATTTCGCAATTTCTGTCTTACGAATGGAGTTCATTTACGCCACGTGACTCCTATATTGGCCGCAGGCGAATGGTGAAGTTGAACGCCAAAATAGGTCCTTCCTCAACGCCTGCGCATTGCTCACAACAGTGGTGAAGACCTACAACAGGCGTTAAGAACTTACCTGCTGTCGTATCACACGACACCACACACAACTACGGGTAAAACGCCCGCTTCTCTAATGTTCAACAGAGAGATTAGAGACAAACTTTCGATTCTACCAAATCCGGATCGTTTGGATTCTGAAGTACGCGACAGTGACCAGGAGTGCAAGATGAAGGGCAAGGAGTTGAGCGATTTCACGAGAAGAGCCGTGGATTCCCAAGTATCTCCAGGGGCCCAGGTACTCGTCAGACAGGAAAAACGGGACAAGCTATCAACCCCTTTCAATCCGACACCTTTCCGCGTCGTGGAAAAGACGGGGTCTACAGTCCATATCCAGTCACCAACTGGCGCAGAGTACAAAAGAAACGCATCTTTTGTGAAACCATATATCCAGCCAACAGCACACCCACAGATGGTATGAAGCAAAAGGGGGGTCAAAAGATGTTCTCGAAGATGCGCCGGGACGAACCGAAAGACCGGCAAGGTTGAAGAAACCGCCGTCATGGCTGAACGATTTTGATCATTGAGTTTATAATGAGTTGGAGATAATTTCATTGTATTACTATCATACCAATTTTAATAATCATTTTTCGAATCTAACCAATTACTTAACTTTTGATTTAGGGTAATATGCATTGCTCTTACCGTAACAATAATCCTTTTCTTTCATTTCTACCACAGGTTTTGAACTCTTTTAGGGGAAAAGAGATGTAATATATAGCGCTATTTCATGCAAGTAAGTTGGCATACCTGTATAATTTAAAACGTACCATGTACACTCTGCACTCTGGTGGTGAATAAAGGAAGAATAGCAGCATGGTAACTTGACGTCTTATCGGTAACCTTCTTCCTACATTCTTGTCTAGTATTATAGTTACATATTCGTAACGAATACATTACATATCTGCTCTTCGTTACTCGTTCCATACTTTTATAATCAATGTCAAAATACAAGGCCCATCATACAGGTTCAAGCTTGGACCTAAACAAACTACAAAAAGTAATGAATCTTAAGTTCAACCTAACCAATTTGAATGACTTTTGCTGTAAAATCTTCCTTGTAATTCCTTTCACATTTCATCTATAAAAACACAAAACTTTTATAATTTACACTTCTTTAAATAAAGAAAAACCTTAAGAACATAACATTAGACGAACGTCGACCATCTTTTGGGTGTTCACGTGATTGATCATATTATTGATTGATGTGCAGTATAGATTCTCAGATATACAGACATAAGTAAATACATCATATGACACTCGACCAACGACTCTTTGTTGTAATCCATCTTAACTTGACAGAGATAATAACGTCTGAATATAAGAGCGTTCTGAAGTACATTGAAAGAAAACACTCCTATACTTAATGATAGTAATACTCTCATTCTAATGATGTCAGTCGCTTCTTTATGTGTGCTGATTTTCAGCTTGGCTTTCACGTCTATTGCATCAGGGGTGAGTTACTAATAATAAATATAAGTAAAATTAAAAGTTGGTCGTTCTAAAAACTAAACGTTGCTTAATCTCGTATATTTTGTATGATGTAATTTCAAGGAAGTTCAATCCCATTGCAAAGTCGTTTATAATTTATAAAAACTGGATCTGCGATCATTAATGGGTGAATCTAATATGAAAAAAATGCAGTTCGAGAGAACGACTCAACACTATAATATTTAATAAGTGACGTATTCATACTCTTAGACGAGGGTCTTGAAAGTTGTTGTTTCCAACTTTCCCTGGAGCCCATGTTCAAGTCCTTGCTTGTGTACGGATGTATTGCGGTGTACTGCTATTTTTTTTTTATTATTATCTGGGTAATAGTTCCAAACTTGTGAAATAAATTTTCTTCTGGACAAATTTGTCCATGCTATTATTGTACCGTAATTAGTTTCCATGGACTTTGTATGACGATTGAGGCTAGTTTATTGCGTAACACGTGAGGATTAAATATATATAATATATACATATGAGTAGTATTGTACTTAAGGGTAAAGCCGTGTCTCGTTTTTTGGTTCACCGACCAACGTTTCGGCTCAAATTCAGGAGCCATCATCAGGGTCCATTTCTCTTTGGTCGTCAACCTCGTACTGAAGCGTTGTCCACCTCTACAATTCGTGTCTGCAACACTGTTACACAATACGACCTCGCCGCCCCGCACCTAATTTCGCCGGAGAGAACGAGAGCACGGACGCGGCCGCAGACACGCATTGTAGAGGTGGACAACGCTTCAGTACGAGGTCGACGACCAAAGAGGAAGGACCCTGATGATGGCTCCTGATTTGGAGCAGTCAACGTTGGTCAGTGAACCAAAAAAACGAGACACGGTTTTACCCGTAGTACAATACTACTCACATTAGCAACCGTGAAAGTTTAAGATATTGCATATATACATATACATAAATATATATAATTCAGGATATTATCGGATCGATACCGATACCCGGAAATGAAAATAATACAAATTTGTTTTGCCTTTGGTTTCCAAAAAGGTCAGAAGGCTAAGTTCACAACCCAACTTTGACAAATACTATAAATACCCAGCACCTGTATACCAACAACGAGAATTCAAACATTAACAATAGTTGATAAAGCACTGCTAAAAATACCACAAGTCATTTTCATTGACTGTGCAGGGAATGAAAAAACATGGCATTCTGACCCCTCTCTTTGTACGGCTCTCGCCATTTGGCCCCGCCGCATCGCTGTTGCCAAGTTTGCTTTACAACCTGACCCCATTTAATATAAATACAAAATACATATGTAATAGTTCTTTAAATATTAGTTTTGATTTTAAAATTTATACATAAATACTGCATGAGTAGGCCTAATATGTTATTTGTTTTAAAGACTTAAGGCAAAATTAAAACTTCCACATATTTATTTTCTAAAATATTGATGGTGGTAAAACACATCTTGGTTAATTATCTAACACAAAAATTTGTGAATGCAAAGGAGGTGATAATTTGTTTTAATGTTACACCCTACTATTTTGCGGAACTAAACGTTTTCTATTATTACAAATTATATTTATCCTAAATAGCAAGTAACCCAAATGCAACAACAATAATGAAAATACGCGGTCATCAAAGGAAGCAAGAATAAGAATAGTTGAATCCTCCATCCCCACTTATACTTCGAAAACGAAAAATGAGTGCAAAACTTTTTATGACTAACGCATCCGGTGTAAAAAAACATGTGAAAAAATAAAACCGATTAACATTAAAGCAGATGAGATAGCGACACGAATATCGACTCTGATGAAAATTATCTGCTCCCTGTATTGGTAAGTTAAATGTCTTAAATAATTGTTAGTTTCTATGATTGCATATTAATTTTTAACCTTGGCTACCCTGTATGCTACGAAGGAAGCATGGCGCGTGCCAAGATTGGTCAAACCCTTTGGTTCTTTTGTGGCATTGTCTGGATAATAGCTGACCAATATCGAGTCTTTTCACGGACGTTCTTTTCGAAAAATCTACTGTAATATAATTCCGTGCACAGGCGTTACCAACAGTTTGTCAACGAATAAATTATATTTTGAAATTGACAACTTCCATATCGCGAAAATAGTGCACTGCTTTAGACTTATGCATGTTCCAATGTTCGTTGACTTCCGAGCAAAACTCAAGTGGAGCAAAACCCTCCTGAATCGTACATAAAATTACAAAAATAAAAATTACAGAGATTGCATACATGCTGGTTTACTAAATATTATAGATCTTGAATCAAAATTTGATATCCTTAAATCTTACTTATTTTCGATGGTAAAAGTTACCGCACTTTTCCTGAAATGTCACAGACACACAATGTATTCCTTGCTTGTACAGGGCATGTCCCCAGACGGCTACCACCAGCTACTGGGTCTCATCTATTACAAGTTCCATGGCGAGCTAGCACCCTCCTGGGATCGAGCCAGGCAGGTGTGCATCGAATAGGGTGGCCACCTGGCAGTACTCAACTCCGAAGAAGAGGCTCGGGTTCTCTCGGCAATGTTCGCCGCTGCCAACGTGAGCGCAGAGCCATACAAGTATGTCGCTTACATCGGATTCCACGACATATTCACTGAGGGCGACTACATAACAATATTTGGTAAAAAAAAAACTACAATAACGATTTTATATAAAAAAGGCGAAAATGGCGGATAGCTGCAAGTCAGGCTCCGTTTTAGACATTAATTAATGGAGTAATAGTGACTTTAAATGTAAAGTTTGTGCCAAAAAAGTTGCAAATGGCATTATTTGTCAATGCTGCGACTTATGGTTACATTTTTCGTGCGCGGGTATCGCAAAACAGGACGTGAAGAAAATATGCCAAGAAAGTGAGTGGACTTGTAGGTTATGTTACCCAGCCTCCGCGTGTGATTGTGTGGAAAGTGTGAATAAGACTACTAGCACTATTCCGGAGATGATTGCTAATTTTCAAGATGAAGTAAATGAAATTCGAAATTTGATACAAACGACGTTCGTTCAAATAAAAGATAGCGTGGAGGTATCGGGTGATTTAGCAAACGATATGCGCGGCGAAGCTATTTCAATGAAAGACCATGTCTACAACGCCATTCACAAGTTTAATGAAGATTCTGAAGCTAACGTAAAAACTTTGAGTGATCTGTGTAATAATAGATGGGAACAGTTTATGAAAACTTGTGATGATCTTCTTCAATGGGTAAGAACAAATGGTCCAAGTATGAATCAAGATCCTAGGCCTACTGTGGGGAAAAGGCAACATCACAACCCTCTTCAATCATTAATCGAAAACTCACAAGTACAAGTTGAGCAAGAAAGATCGAAGTGCAAACCTAGTCCTCATAAAGTAACCAACAAGGCCCAAGGCCAAGGCCCACAAACCTACCTACAAACCACCCACACACAGAATAAGAAAATGTTGAATGTAATCTGTGTTGGTGACAGTCACATGAGAGCGTGCCGCAGCCTCATTGAAAGTAGACTAATTGAAGAAGGGCAGGCAGACTACAAGGTACGCATGTACTTCAAGCCAAACGCACGAGCCCAAGACGTATTAGCTAACCTCAAAACGGCTATATCGTGGAAAGACTGGCCCACTCCTAATGTTATCCTAATAGCATGCGGCACAAACGATGTGACAGAAGACGATGGAACAGGCTGGTCAACAGACGTTGTCAATAACCTAGAAGCTGCAATTGCTATGTGTAACATAAATTGCCCGCAAGCCAAAGTCCTTCTGATGAACATTCCATACCGTTTCGACAAATCGTGGTTAAATGACTCAATTTACCATACTAACATTATAATCAATAAGATGACCAAGAAATACAAAAATGCGCATGTAGTGAACACGCCCATCATCCCAAAAGCTGTTACACCACTCACGGTCTACACATCAACAAAGACGGTAAACGCGTGCTAACCGAAAGTATCAGCAGCCAGATACTAGCAACCAGACCGATCAGATCTTCGTGGATCAGCAAACCAATCTTGCCACTTAGTGAAAAATCCTTCAATCAACATCACTCCTCTCCCCACGCACCTGTACGGCCATAATCAGGACAGACAGGTCAGAGTGTAGAACCCATCCACGATACCATAACGATCATAACCCCTTAAGCGCGGACCACTTCCCTCGTCTAGTTATCTCTCATAAACACAAATCACCCTTCACCTCATCTCAATTCCCCTCAAAATCAACTGTAACCAAAGGAGTATCTCATCTCCAGCTCCCAGACGCTTTCGGATTTCACATCCTCCAACCTCGATCCCAATCCCCATATCACACGAATCTACCTGGGAATCAATTCCAACCTCTCCTCGAGCCACCTCCAGACAGCAATACTCAAGCAGAGCGGGTATTCCTACGTATATTATGCCATCAAGCCACCGAGACACCCTCACTCAAACATTGGCAACCCAACCTTCTCAACCGGTGGTCCAGCCTAAAGCTCATGTAAAACCAACAGCCACCAGTAGTAATTTTTTAGGTCAGCAACTGAGGAGCAAAACTCAACAGAATTACCTGGTTACATACGTGTAAAAAGCAAGGTCTCGCACCAGGCATCAAGGCTGTTCAAACCCTTGCTACCCACATTGTCAGTTTTCTCTAATCCAAGCTGCCCCTTCATCTTGTCACCGCGACCTAACAGCGCAAGCTCTAACCCTACTTCCTCCCCGGAAATCGTGATAAAGTTCTTATTATGGAATGTTGAAGGACTTAGAAACTTAATTCAATCTGCACCCGATAAGTTCTAATTGTGGTTTCGATTTTGTCGCCTTCACCGAAACATTTGTCTGTGACGAAGCGGGTATCAACTTACCAACTTTTCAATTAGTGCACGCTCCGGCATCTCACAATAACGGTCCAGGGAGACCTAGTGGAGGCATATCATTATACATCGCTCCAGAGCACTGCCCCATTATCTCTAGCGTCACTAATGACGCTCCAGAGCACTGCCCTTGTTCAATTATCTCTGTGGATTGATTGTTTTATTTTAACCCTAATTTTAAAGATTTAGAAATTATAGACCGCATGTGTGAAGCCCTAGAGGCCGTGACACATAAAAGTAACTTGGTTGTCCTAGGAGACTTCAACTGTAGAATAGATAAAACCACTTCCAAGGGGTCTCTACTATTGAATCTCTTGAACGTCTATGGGTTTAAGTTGTGTAATGACCCATCCATACATACCTACGTAGCGCATAATGGCTCTAGCACGATTGATCTCGTATTTCATACACCTTGCTGGATATCATTATCTCATTGCAATATTTTTTCCATGTCAAATTCCACTTCACTCCGTAAGCACTTACCCGTCTCCTGCGAGTTTACAGTCAAGCACGATTCTCCTCATAGATCTCTCCCCGCGTAACTAAAAGCACTATAAAAAATGTCATTGACCCGATCAAATCTGCGAGCTTTGTCTGTAGTAATTCCAACGCTTTTGATACTCACCTTGCCAGCTAAAATGTTGACGCTCTATTTGACCTGTTTAAACATTCTATTTACACCTCGGCACTCCCTACAAAAGTATCAACTCGTTTAGCTAAACCATGGTTCGATAGTGAGTGTTACCTGCATAGGAGAAAAGTACTAAGAGTCCTCCATGTTTTTAATAGAACCGGGAAAAAGACGATATTAATCGAGTATTGTATGTAGCCCTAAGGAAGGAATACAATGAGCTTCTCCACGATAAACGTTTGGAATTTCATATCGCTGAAGAGCTTAAGATTATTGAAGCCGCAGAAATATATCCTTACACCTTTCTTAACAAATACGAGACTCAACCAATCGCACCTCCAATAGCCATCAGAGAATGGACACCCTATTTTACTAACCTTTTAAACCAGTCATCCCTATCCTCATCGGATTCTTTACAATTAGTAAATAACCTAAATTACTATGTCAGCCCTACCGAATTTTGCCCCATAACCAAACAAGAAGTACAACGGGCAATCAACTCTTTGAAAAATAATAAAGCCGCGAGCCACGACCTCATTACCAACGAACATATCAAATCCACGGCCAACACCAACTGCATACTTTTAACTAACTTGTTTAATATCTGTATCCAACAGGGAAAGATTCTCACGAATGGCGAACGTCCTCATTAAAAGTCCTTTACAAGGGGAAAGGCGATACTATCACCAGAATGTTATTAGGGCCATCGCGTTAAGCTCCGTCGTATACAAAATTTTTTCAAACATAAATAATAATTCTCCGCTACAAGATCTCACTGACCAAGTAGTACCAGATGAGCAGTTCGGCTTCCGAACAGGCAAATCAACTTTACAAGCTGTCAAAATTCTTCTCGATAAAATTGACTTCACTCTTATTAAAGTAAAGGGCAAACTATATACTGTCTTTGTAGACTTTAAATCCGCTTTCGACTCAGTAGACCGGCAAAGTCTCATCAATAGCTTCGCGACCTGAACTGCATTCCTGTCGAGCTATTGAACATACTATAAGTGTCATTTTAAATATTAACTTCGTGCAAGTTAACGATGGTATCTTCCTCTCCGATCCAATAACACAGTCAAGCGGAGTCCTCCAAGGGGACCCTTCCAGCCCACTTTTGTTCAACCTATTTACTTCAGATATAAAAGAATCTATCTTTGACGAATTTAACAAAGACGTTCACTTGATAATGTACGCAGATGACATTGCACTATACACGGAAAACCTCGCTCAGCTTCATACACTTTACTAAAACTCAAAACATGGTGTGAAAGCAACCATTTAGTAGTAAATGTCAACAAACAAAGTTGTTAAGTTCAGAAAAGGGGGGAAGTTAGCCAAAAGCGATGTGCTTTTCTATGGTACTGACAAAGTCGAGTTTGTATCTTCTTTCAAATATATGGGTATCATACTCCATTATAAAGGTACTTCTTTTCTCCCCATATCAAAGCAAGATGTTCCTCTGCCATTAAAGCCATGTATACCTTATCTCCAAATTATACTCACTCTCAATCTCTTGTGCTATGAAACTCTTCCACCTTAAAATTTCCCCGATTGCTTCCTACTGCATCGAAATTATATGGCCCTACCTCTCCCAAGCCAATCTCACACAATTAGAATCGGTTAAGACCCTATATATGAAAAAGATCCTTTCTCTATGTAAATTTACTCGTTCCCGCTTGGTATATGAGATGGTAGATGAATCATTGTTTGTTGCTGACCTATAGTTTAAATTTAACCTAAGCCAATCAGATGCCTTTTGTACTGTCGTTCATAACTGCATGTCAAACGCCTTGAATTAGACCTGATTCTTTACTATGGATCTGTTCAAAAATGATGATTGGAAAAAAACTCTTGCCAAAAACAGGCATGTGCTAACCCGTGTAGCAGCTCACGGTTTTTACCATTTGTTTTGCCTAGATAGAAAGTTCCATTTCATCATATACAGACTGCAAATGTTCCCACTGTTCTAGGGATTGCGACCTGTATCATGTTTTTATATGTCCAGCTAGGACTCATTCCATTACTGATCTTGCCAAAAAGGGTCTTGTTTAGAATCAGGTTTAAAAAGAACAATATAGTCTGAAATGTTTAATTGATTTTTATTATATAAATATTATGTACTTTATGAACTTGTAATTTTATTAATCATTTATCCTGTCATTGTCATAGCTGTAATGTTTAACTGACTGTAACTACTTGTGTAGTTTGTAATAATGTAATGTTGCCTATGTTTACGCCATAGTTGGTGTTGTACTTGGTGTTGTACTCTCTGAAAAGTTAAAAAAAAAAAAAATAATAATAATAATGACAATGTAGCGAATTCTATGTATATATACCAAAAAGTGCTATATTTGCAATACATTGTAATAATATATAAATATAATTAAAACTATTGTATTTACGGTAAAATTTCCGATGAAAATTTTTGTAGAGCATTAAAAACCGAATAAAGAAATACCTGGTTTATCCAAATCTGATGATTACTTCTTAAATTACAGTAATTTTAAGAATTATTTTGGCGGCCATCTTGTGGACGCCATGACAGGTGACTTATTTACTACCATGCGTGTCCCCTGTGAAAATAACATTCTAAAATACGTATTTTCCCTGCTCCTAAATTTTGGTGCTGGTTTCCCGATTTGAAAATTTTTTTACGCTTGTTCCACGGACTAAGTGGCCAGAAAATTCGGGCGACATTTCGTTGCCATGGTAACGTTACTTTTGTTAAAATGTAATTTCCATCTACACTACTTATCTGATCAAAATGAAATTAACATATTCGTGACCAGACGAACATTCTAAATGATATGGCCACCTCAGATTTTGTCGCCGTGTATTTTGAAAAAAAAACTTTCGATTAGCTTTAATGTAACTTTTAACTTTTTGAACGATTTTGCCACAAAACTAATGGCATTCCATCCAGATCGAAGCTTGCGCATGGTCCAAATTTCAACTCGATCCGAGCCTCCGTTCGAACGTTATGCCGAGACATACAAACAAAAAAACTAAAAAAAAAACTAAAGAAACAGTGACTGTTTTTTCCCGTCAGAGTCAAATGGAAATTCTCGCTTTGCTCGCTTAAGTAATTAATTTCAAAGTTACCTTAGATTTCTAGCTTTGGTTATGGATTAACTTAAGCTATGACCAATTATTAATTACATATCTCCTCAAAATTTAAATTTAAACCCTAAAAATATTTTTTGAAAAATATTTTTCCATAAAAGGCCGGTGTATGAGCTAGCATCCGGAAAGCGTAACAACTATAACATGATATTCAAGCATAACAATGTTCAGGTAATAACTTATTCATATCTCTTTGTTTTTAACTAAAAGTAAGCATGGTCACCATTTGTAAACAAATTTACTAAATTATACGCAAAACGTGTTATTGGATTGCCATTGAAATGTGTGTTGATTAATTCATTTGTTTTCTCGTATACATGATAGGCCTTATACAATACGTACTTCATTGGCTATCGATTTTGGTTTTGAAAATAAAAGTGATTGTTAATGATAACGGGGAATTATGACATCGTGGGATTTTACAAATTATACGTCAGAACTTAAACCACAAATTCCAAGCATTTATTATAGCAATATCATCTAGCGCTCCCCTAGCTCCAAATAGTAATTACCATCGGTTATGAGCAGCTGTGAGAAAACTTCGCTTGTGAAAATGACTAGACAGATTGACATATTTTCGTATCATACATCTGTATTGGCTATTCTACGTTTCTGATCCGTAGTGATTGAAACGTATATGCAAATGCATTATTGTAGTGATTAAGCCCTAGCGAACGTATAATCCCTCTAAGCATAATTTTAGATGTATCGGTAAGTGCTAGTAAGATTGAATTTTGATTAGTGATATGTACCTCATGTGATAGGCTGTACGTGTATAACGACTCATAATAAAATCCATACTCCGGTTTTTCTCTACTTTTCTCTCCGATTGACATGCGTTTTTTACATTTCCCTTTAACAAAGAAGATACAGAACAATTTGGTGACCCTATAGGGACTTTGTGGGCAGTTTTAGTCCAAAGATTTATTATTTCTGGACTCGTCACCTTTACCTTAGTGAAGTTGGAAGACACGAGGGTAAACAATTTAATTGTGGTCATATCTATATTATACTCAGCACCTCCACTGATAACGAGATTTGACGGCAGCGACATAATAAAATGGATCAATTTCTTTTCGTTTTCTTTTCGACAATTTTGTTAATAAAGTAGCTTATTACCCTCTTTTGGTGTACACGTGACTGTTTATATTATAGATTGATTGATGTACATGATAGATTCTCAGATACACAGACAATAGTGAATACATCAAATATGACACTAGAGCAATGACTCTTTGTTGTGATCCATCTTAGGTTGACAGAGATATCAGAATATAAGTGCTTTCTGAAGGTCATTAAAAGAAATAGTCCTATAGTTATTGATAGTAATACTCTCATTCTAATGATGTCGGTCGCTTCTTTATGTGTGCTGATTTTCAGCTTGGCTTTCACGTCTATTGCAGCAGAGGTGAGTAACAAATAAAAAATATAAGTTTAAATAAAAGTAAAATATGTCGTTCTAAAATCTAAACGTTGCCAAATCTTGTATTATTTGTATGTTGTAATTTTTACAAAGTGTAATCCCATTGTTAAGTAGTTTTGAATTAATAAAAACTGTATTTGCGTTCAAAAATAGGATAGGTGACTAAAAACTACCCAGCTCGAGAGAACTAGTGGCGAAGTCATGCACTTAGACGAGGGTCTTGAAAGATGCTGTTTACAACTTTCCCTGGAGCCCATGTTCAAGTCCTGGCTTGTGTACGGATGTATTGCGGTGTTTTGCTATTGTTTTTTTTATTATCAGTGTAATACTTCCAAACTTATGAAATAAATTATCTTCTGGACAAATTTTTCCATGCTATTATTGTACCGTAATTTGTTTTCATGAACTTTGAATGTTTATTGAGGTTAGTTTTATTGCGTAACAAGGGAGGATCAATAAAATTCAGGATATAATCGGATCGATAACGATACCCGAAAATCCTTACCCTTATCCTTACATTTCCATCAATAAACAAGCGAATTTTGAGAGATCTACTACCGATTATTTTCTTTTTGGGCGTTCTCTACCAACTTTCTTCATATTATCATGGCAATCAGACTCTTGAAATTACATAAAACTTTTATTTTCAAAATATGTCTATTGTTCGGACTATTGATTTGTTTTAGATTTTTCTATCAAGTTTTATTTTTGCTTACCTAGCATGTAGTATTGACGATAAAAGAAAGTGTTTTTGTTCATTTACGCACAAATTCTATTAGGTGTAAGTTTGTATAAAAATTCTCTCATTTAGATGAAAAAATTACTAGAATTTACACTTTCGACATTTGGTAAATTTAAGCTTATATTTGGGAGTTCAACGTATTGTCATTCTATCATCACATGTTTTATGCATTTTTTGAGCATTAAAGATGTTTAAATTAATGCTACTGACAAATAATATGCTAGTTATACAGGGCCCTACTTACGAATATTCAACAGTTAAACATAGTTTAACCATATACGCATGCCCGTCTTAGAAGGTGGTAATTCAGTTTCACGAGTGTCAGACAAGATTAGCCTATACGTCAACAAATTGTTTAGTACCGAACATAAGATAAGAAATATGAAAAATATCCTAGAAGCCAAATGGGCCATCGGGAACTAACTTGATAACCATTCGATCTAAATTTGAGCTCTTGTCATATCGAAACACAACATAATCCTAACGTCCGACAAACTTAATCCAACTTTTGACAACAATTAAGAAGACACTGTGAAATACTTTCTCCCAAAATACCATTTTTTAAGCCAACTTTGATCACAGATGTTCCACGTAAATAATTTCGTAAAGTATTGTAAAGAACAATTGTTTATGTTTTTAAGATCGTTCGGTTTTGTGTTTCAAGAATACAATAAAGAAGCTAAGCTCCCCTGCAAGCACTTTAGTCCGTGGAACAAGCTGCTAAAACTATAGAAACATTTCAAATCCGAAAACCAGCACCAAACTTTAGGAGCAGGTAAAAGATATATTTTAGAATGTTATTTTCACGGGGGACACGCATGGTAGCAAATAAGTCACCTGTCATGGCGTCCACAAGATGGCCGCCAAAATAATTCTAAAATTTCTGTAACTCAAGAAGTAATCATCAGATTTGGATAAACTAGGTTTTGTTTTATTCGGTTTTTAATGCTCTACACAAAATGGCATTAGAAATTTTACCGTTTATACAATACTTTTAATTGTATTTATACATAATTACAATGTATTGCAATAATATCACTTTTTGGTATATATATATATATATATATATATATATATATATATATATATATATATATATATATGTTCTGTTGTAGGCTTTCGTGATTCATGGTTTATGTAAAGTTATACTTTACGGAAATATTTACGCTTTATTGGATGTTTAAAACAAATATTTAATTAAAACTTCAACGTTTCAGAAGACTAGGTTCCATTTTCAAGAAGAGTTGGTATAAAACAATAAAACAAAACATCAGCAACACAATAAAAATATAAACAAACTTAACCGCCTTAGGCCCGGTTTTTCCCATTGCTCGTGTAAACTCTGGTTACCGAACCGCAGGTTATGATAACCAAGGCTCTGAAACCAATAGTTACGTCGGAGTGTTTTTCAAGTGCGCGCTGCGTGTCTGTAACCAGTCGTTAGCTGAACTTAATTTCTATTGGTCCACCGTCAGATTTTACCTTTAGATGGCCGTGCCCCAGCATGAGTCTTCAGTTACAAGGCGGTGAAAGCTTACAGACGTCAAACGTCAAACCACCTGTAACTTTGTGTCAACAACTTGTGAAAAATTATAGTAGGGCCTAATAATAATTTAATTATATCTGGTTCATGGCAGATAAGGTAAAGCGTGCTCGTGGTCGTGATTTTACGGGTGCGGAAATATCTTTACATGCGGATCTTGTTTTTAAATACAAAATCATTTTGGAGAACAAAAAAACTGATGCTGTAACCTCAAAAGAAAAAGATAAGTTTTGGGACATTATAGCGTCAGAATTTAATGCCTCCAATGGGTCATTTCCTCGTCAAGCGTCATCATTGAGGATGAAATACGACAATAAAAAAAAATGCCGTAAGGCACTAGGCGAGGAGAAATGTGAGATATTTAAGACGGGTGGTGGTAGGCCAAACTTTGTGCCTGCTAGGAACCCAGTGATAGAAAAGATACGGGGAATTCTCTCTATTTCTGTGGAAGGCCTTTTTAATCTGTATGATAGTAATAACGGAAACGCTTCGTTATTGACACACAGTAAGAACATAAACATTTTTATTACTAATTCATAGGCTAGTGCCTAGAAGGCCCTAGGCTAGGGCCTAGCCTACACATAATCAATATGGTTAGACCCTACATAGGCCTAGGGCCTAGGTCTAGCGTACACATGGTCAATATAATTACATGGGCTTAGGCTTAAAATAATATTAGGCCTAGGCTAAGCAAGCAGCAACTTTCTGTAAGTGCTGAATATCCAAGCATTAGTAGGTGTCAGCCTACCCGGTAGTCCACGATTTGGGTGTGTGTCCCCCCCTGCTTGCCGCAACCCCCCACGCAAAAAAATTAACCAAAAGGTATAGACGTAGACCTACACACATTTCAATGTATTTTATTTGCACATTACAGTAGAATCAATTTCGAAACCTACCAGGCCTGGGCAAGCTGCAGACAGGCAGACTTTAGCAGCCCTTATCCTACTACAAAATACAATACCGACATCATTTAAGAACATTTTTTTATTGCAGAAACACTCTTGGGTGGATTTGTTTTGAAACTCCGAAATTTAAATTAAACTAATCCCTTTATGACTTCTAGGTGTGTGTATTTTTAGGTTATGTCTAATATAAAAAGCCAATTTAAAAAGCTTTTAAAAGCTTCATTAATCAACGTTGAAATTAAAGTACTGGCCTTAATTAATTAATAATACTTGTCTTTATTGTAACAAAATGAAGTAGGCCTAGAGAGCAGTGATGATACCAGTCCTGTCACCTCGCTATGTGCTCTCATGTCACATTAACCCCTAGTTAGACCAGTAACCGGCGCTCGAAGCACTAGTTACTGTAAACTATGGTTAGGCGATGGTAACTAGGGATTACACATAACCGTAGATGGGAAAACGCATTTTCTTTCTAACTGGAGGTTAACTACTAACCACGCCACTAACCGGGCATTGAAAAACCGGCCCTAACAAAGGCAAACCAAATAGCAAGTACAAAAGCAAATCAGGTGCAGTGAAAACTTTTTAACAACATCACTGTGCTCTTTGCTTGACTTCTAGTCACCCTTCTCACAGGCTGATTCTGTTCTTCAACTGATGTTGTAGAATTGCTGGAAATTGTAGGACTTAAATGTTGACTTCTTGTCAAGATTCTTGTAGGAGGATTCTGGTCAACTGTTGGTACGACTCTTGGACCATGTGTATCCAGCGCAGAGTCTGGATTATCTGTTTTATGGTTTTCAGGCACCAATCTATTTGCCAAAACAGGCTTCCAAGACTGGGCCAGACGTTTGCCATCATCTCGCTTGTTCAAGCTATGAGGGCGTTTTTCAATTTCTACTGCCTCTCTGACGATACGGCTAGTCAGATGGCTGATCATGGCAAGAGACCTCATTCCTTCAAAGTCTATCGAATGACCCTTTTTCTTGACATGTTGCGCCAAAGCAGAAGTGGTTTCCAGCTTGTTGACTGCAAGCATGTGTTCTTGTAGGCGCATTGACATGTTTCGCCCTGTCTGGCCAATTGAATATAAGTCTGGGAACAGTCTGCACATGGGATCTCGTAGACGCCCCAACCCTCCAAAGGTATCTTATCTTTAGGACCACCAATCATTTTACCCAGGGTCCTGTCTGTTGAAAAAACCGTCTTGATGTTTTCTTGAGCTAGTATATGGCCGATCCGGTCTGTTGTCCCTCTCACATATGGCAAATATGCAGTAGCTCTTGGTTGAACTGATGGCTCGACGTCTACCGAAGCAAGTTGTATTTCCGCTCTTGTTTTTCTATTCCAAGCCTTGTAAAATAACCGGTTTGGAAAGCCATTACTAAGCAGTGCTCCACGTAAGGTAGAACCTTCTTCTTCCAAATGTTCAACGTCGGTTATTCGTCGCGAACGTGTAGCCAAAGTAAAAGCTATTGAACGAAGTTGTGACGGGTGATGATGTGAAGAGGCCTGCAAATACCTATTGGTATGAGTTGGCTTCCTGTACACAGTATGACCTAGGCGCCCATCAGGTCTCCGGATTATTAAAGTGTCAAGAAACGGCAATTTTCCATCTACTTCAACCTCCATTGTAAATTGAATGTCAGGATGTACAGTCCTGCGATACGTCGATGATTATTTTGCCATTTGGCAACATGGCGAAGAAGAGCTTCCTAGTTTTTTGGATCATCTTAACTCTGTACATCCTGACATTCAATTTACAATGGAGGTTGAAGTAGATGGAAAATTGCCGTTTCTTGACACTTTAATAATCCGGAGACCTGATGGGCGCCTAGGTCATACTGTGTACAGGAAGCCAACTCATACCAATAGGTATTTGCAGGCCTCTTCACATCATCACCCGTCACAACTTCGTTCAATAGCTTTTACTTTGGCTACACGTTCGCGACGAATAACCGACGTTGAACATTTGGAAGAAGAAGGTTCTGCCTTACGTGGAGCACTGCTTAGTAATGGCTTTCCAAACCGGTTGTTTTACAAGGCTTGGAATAGAAAAACAAGAGCGGAAATACAACTTGCTTCGGTAGACGTCGAGCCATCAGTTTAACCAAGAGCTACTGCATATTTGCCATATGTGAGAGGGACAACAGACCGGATCGGCCATATACTAGCTCAAGAAAACATCAAGACGGTTTTTTCAACAGACAGGACCCTGGGTAAAATGATTGGTGGTCCTAAAGATAAGATACCTTTGGAGGGTTGGGGCGTCTACGAGATCCCATGTGCAGACTGTTCCCAGACTTATATTGGCCAGACAGGGCGAAACATGTCAATGCGCCTACAAGAACACATGCTTGCAGTCAACAAGCTGGAAACCACTTCTGCTTTGGCGCAACATGTCAAGAAAAAGGGTCATTCGATAGACTTTGAAGGAATGAGGTCTCTTGCCATGATCAGCCATCTGACTAGCCGTATCGTCAGAGAGGCAGTAGAAATTGAAAAACGCCCTCATAACTTGAACAAGCGAGATGATGGCAAACGTCTGGCCCAGTCTTGGAAGCCTGTTTTGGCAAATCGATTGGTGCCTGAAAACCATAAAACAGATAATCCAGACTCTGCGCTGGATACACATGGTCCAAGAGTCGTACTAACAGTTGACCAGAATCCTCCTACAAGAATCTCAGTTGACCATTTAAGTCCTACAATTTCCAGCAATTCTACAACATCAGTTGAAGAACAGAATCAGCCTGTGAGAAGGGTGACTAGAAGTCAAGCAAAGCGCTTAGCACAGTGATGTGGTTAAAAAGTTTTCACTGCACCTGATTTGCTTTTGTACTTACTATTTGGTTTGCCTTTGTAAGGCGGTTAAGTTTGTTTATATTTTTATTGTGTTGCTGATGTTTTGTTTTTATTGTTTTATACCAACTCTTCTTGAAAATGGAAGCCTCGTCTTCTGAAACGTTGAAGTTTTAATTAAATATTTATTTTAAACATCCAATAAAGCGTGATTATTTCCGTAAAGTATAACTTAACATATATATATATATTATTTATACGTAGAATTCGCTAGATTGTCATAAAAGTTTCAGACTATACTAAAATAACGCCAATAAATCCTTAATTTTAAGTCCCGAAACGAAATTCCTGTAACTTTTTGATTAATTAATTATTGCAATTAAGAATTAATTAAATTTCAATTAAAAGTATTTTATTCCCGTACCAAAAACACGTAGTGTATCACACAAGAACAAAATGACCACAATGAACCAAAAAAATATAAGTTCCAAAAATTAATTCCAATCACTTTCCTATTAATTCAATTAATTCAATTAATTAAAAATAATGCAATTAATCTCAATTAATTTTGTAAAATAAACACAATGTGGTCCACCTTGGAATCATTTTTAATCTAGTTTTTAGACGAATAAATGTAATGAAAAAATCAATTAAATTAATTAATCACTGAATTAAGTACATTTTAGTTAAATTATCCCACTTTTGACATATGCATGTATTGTTATGTATACCTAAAACTCGATCGATCGTCATAAAAATATACTACTCTACTGACATAATGCTAATTAATTTTAAAATGGCATGTCCCGAAACAAAATTCCTATAACTTACCTATTAATTAAGTAATTAAGTGAAGAATTACTTATATCTCAATAACTGTTGATGTCACTCAATTTACACATACAAAATGCCAACAGAAGTATCAAATATAAACAATGCAAATATAATTTTAAAAATTAATAGTCCCAAAATTAAGTTCATGCTACTTTTCTGTTAATTGAATTTCCCACAATTTTTTTTTCCTGTAAAATAAGCATTCAAATGGTTCCCAGTGTGACTGTGTTAATTTTACACAACACTTGGTGATTATATCAATTCATTTAATTCATCCATTATTCAAACAACGGGAAAGTAGCATGAACTTAATTTTGGGACTATAAATTTTTTAAAATTAAATCCGCATTGTTTATATTTGATACTTTTGTTGGCATTTCGTATGTGTTAATTGAGTGACAACAACAGTTATTGAAATATAAGTAATTCTTCACTTAATTTCTTAATTAATCGGTAAGTTATAGGAATTTTGTTTCGGGACATGATATTTTAAATTCATTGGCATTATGTCAGTAGAGTAGTATATTTTTATGACGATCGATCGAGTTTTAGGTTAACATAACAATACATATGTCAAAAGTGGGATTATTGTCCTTATTTTTAATTAATTGAATTAATAGGAAAGTGATTGGAATTAATTTTTGAAACTAATATTTTTTGGTTCATTGTGATCATAATGTTCTTGTGTGATACACTACGTGACTTTGGTACGTGAATAAGAAACTTTTAATTGGGATTTAATCAATGCTTAATTTCACTAATTAATAAATCAAAAAATTACAGGAATTTCGTTTCGGGACTTAAAATTTTCGATTTATTGGCGTTATTTCAAGTTGAGTCTGAAAATTTATGACAATCTAGCGAATTCTACGTAAAAATAATGATTATATACCAAAAAGTGCTATTTTTGCAATACATTGTAATAATTTATAAATACTATAATTAAAACTATTGTATTTACGGTGAAATTTCTCATGCCATTTTGTGTAGAGCATTAAAAACCGAATTAAACAAAACCTAGTTTATCCAAATGTGATGATTACTTCTTGAGTATCAGCTATTTTAAGAATTATTTTGGCGGCCATTTTGTAGGACGCCATGACATGTGACTTATTTACTACTATGCGTGTCCCCCGTGAAAATAACATTCTAAAATACGTCTTTTACCTGCTCCTAAATTTTGGTGCTGGTTTCCGGATTTAAAATGTTTTTACGCTTGTTCCACGGACTACTATACTATGATCATCCTTCACCTTCATTAACAAAGAGATATGAATTTTATTATTATTATTATTATTATTATTATTATTATTATTATTATTATTATTATTATTATTATTTCTTTATTCATAATCAAAATCAAAATATGCATTTCCATTTCTATTATAAAAAGGTTGTAGAAAGCGAACCTTAGGCTCATTCTCACTGTTGTGCGTTCTGCAACCAATAATAACACTAAGAACTAAAACTAAGACATAAGATTTATAACTTATATGAACTTTGATACAGACAATATTAAGAGCATGAAGATTCGATGAAAAGAAAAGAGAAGAAAGCATGGTGATGTATGGCAGTGTTACGATTAGTTATGATGACATATCTAACAAGGCGTAGTACAGATAATAATCCATAATCAAGTCCATTTGATGCAGGGTCGTCGTAAAAGGGCATGCAATCACTGGGACTTGATGTTATCGGAATTTGCTGTTAATTTTGTGATTGAACTCCTTGTAAGGCAGAGACCTCACTTCACAACTTAGCGAATTCCAAACCGATGCACATCTGAAGTACAGGGACATTTGATAAGCTGTGGTGCGTGCCCGCGGAGGTCTAAGCGTAAGTCCTGTCTGGTTTCCGCGTCCCAAGGTCACTGTGCGCTGCACTGGAGTTAGGCACTCCAATGGGTCGAGATCGATGCAACCACTGAGGCATCCCTTGAGGAAGATTGCGTCACATCTTCTGAAGTAGTTGTCCACACTTGGAATGGTTAGCTTTTTTCTACGAGAAACAGTATTAAGGGTTGATTTGTATCCGTATATGGCTTTTATTGCCCGGTTCTGAACAACTTCCAGTTTATGAATGTTCTTTTTGGTTGTTGGGTGAAAAGCTGGAGATCCGTAGGCCAATTTAGATCCTATTAAAGAAAGGTAAACGGATCGTAGAACATTTGGATTACAGTCTCTGAGATTTCTAAATACAAACCCTACAAGCTTCGAACACTGTGATCTTACTATGTCTGTATGCAGATTCCAGTACAGGTCTTTAGTTATGTTGATTCCAAGGAGTTTTATGCTATTGCTTGTTAGTAGTTTCGATCCGTTTATGTAGTAATCAGTGTTAACTGGGTCTGATGAGCGGGCTATACGAATAAAAGTAGACTTATTGGGATTCAGGCTCATACCATTGTTTGAGCACCAAGAGGATATTGCGTATAGGTCGCATTGTAGAACTATGGAATCGTCGTGTTCGGATATAGCTTTGTAGATAGTGCAGTCATCCGCGTACATGGCTATCTTTGAGAGGACACACGCGGGAAGGTACATCATGTGCACAATGAAAAAACAGGGGGCCAAGTACGGACCCCTGAGGCACCCCAGAGGTGACATTGGCATCTGTCGATGAACATCCGTCGTAGACCACTCGTTGGCACCTACCAGTAAGAAAACCTGTGCACCACTTGAGTAGGTTACCTTGTATCCCATAGTTCTCAAGTTTCCTGAGTAAACGAGTATGTGGGACTCGGTCAAAAGCCTTACTCATATCTAATGAAATCACATCCACTTGCTTTATCGCCTTTTGGTCCAGATCATGTTGCCAGTCCTCAATAACTTTAGCTAACATGGTGGCACACGATCTAGTGGAAAGAAATCCATGTTGGTGTTTTTTAATAATTCCGCTTTCTTCAAGGTGCTGGACAATTGACATGTTAACTAGTTTTTCCAATACTTTACATAGAACAGATGTGAGCGCGATTGGTCTGTAATTGCTGATGTCTACTTTATCTCCAGATTTGTACACAGGCACAATATTTGCGGTTTTCCAATGAGTTGGAAAGGTCCCAGTAGACAGAAATTACGTGATCGATGGGGCGACAGCAGCTGCACATTGTTTCAAAATCCTAGTAGGGATTTCGTCAGGACCAGTCGCTGCACCTAATCGCAGACTACGCAATCTCTGCAGTACATCATCTTCGGACACGTATACGTTATTTAGAGGAAGATGACTAGCAGGACCGGGAGTTTCTCTGTAGACTTCATCAATGTTTTCCGGGGCGGCAAGAAGTTGTCTTTGAATTTGGCATTGAAGGCTTCGGCAATTTCAAAGGGTTTTGTTATGGTTTTTCCATTGATGGTGAAGTGTGCAGGGAGGAGCTTTCTTGTTTAGAATGGATATACTTCCACAGTTGTTTGCTGTTATTCTCGGTCCCAAGTTTCCAGATGTAGTTTCGGTGTGCGTGGCGTATTGTTTTTTTCGTCTGTCTACATACCTCCAGATGTTTGTTGTGTGCTAACTCTGTGAGAGTTTTCTTTCATCTCTTGTAAAGCCAGTCCCTTTTTTAAATTAGTTTCACTATGTCATTGTTGGTACATGGAGCGCGGCATTTTCCCTTTACTTTGACAGTAGGAATAGCCTTGTGAACACAGGTCCAGAATACCTCTTGCAACTCTTTTCAAAGCCTATCAATGTTATTTGAATCAGTCAATGTTGGGAAGTCCTGAGACAAATATTGACATAATTTATCCCAGTCTGCCTTTGCGTAATTTAGAACTGATTTGTTGATTAGCTAAATTTTTGGAAAGCGGATTGTAAGGGTAGTCATAATCGCGTGGTGGTCACTTACTCCGGGGATAACCTGACAGATGAGACTAGTGAGGGGTTGTTACAGAAAACGAGATCTATTATTGAGCTACAGGTAGTGGTTACTCGTGTAGATTCAGATACATGCTGGCTGAGGTGTAGGTCTTGGAATGATGTTACTTATTCGCAGGCTAGGTTATTTCTTGGTATTGCCTATCCGCTGATAGACCAGGAGATGTCCAAGTTAAAATTACCTAATATTAAGGTCGCGTGGTGGTCCTTAAGTGAAGTTTGTGCAACAGAACGTTTATTATGTTTGTTTCCCTCTTTATTCCCAGCTCCTTCCACAATAACGAGAATTCAAATTTTGAAAATACTTAATAAAATACTGGTCAGCTTCTGTAGGAATTCTTAAAATACCACAAATTCCTATTTGACCACTATCTCCAACACTTTGCCAACGAGTAATTTATATTTTGAATTTGTCATATTCCATATAGCAAAAAAAGTGCACTGCTTTAAACTAAATGTATCAATGTTTGTTGCATTCCGAGCAAAACTCAGGCGGAGCAATACCTTTCTGAATCCTATATATTTTAACCTAGTGAGGCTTAACAGATAACAAAAGATAGAGGGAATGCATTGATGCTGGATTACTTTACAATTATTAATTTTCTTCACTTATACCTCACTAATATACGGGAGTAAAAGTTACCAAACTTTTTCCTGAAATGTCACAGACACACAATGTATTCTGTGTGTACAGGGCGTGTCCCCAGACGGCTACCACCAGCTTCTGGGTCTCAACTATTACAAGTTCCATGACGAGCTAGCACCCTCCTGGGATCAAGCCAGGAAGGTGTGCATCGAAGAGGGTGGGAACCTGGCAGTACTGAACTCCAAAGAAGAGGCTCGGTTTCTCTCGGAAATGTTCGCCGGTGCCAACTTGACCGCAGAGCCATTCAAGTATGTCGCTTACATCGGATTCAACGACATATTGACAGAGGGCGACTACATAACAATATTTGGTAAAAAAAAAACTACAATAACAAATTTTATATGACCCGTACGTTATGGTTCCAAAATGCTGACTTGCAGCGCAGCCGTGGGAACCTATGCTGAATGTACAGGTACACATATGTGACTTTTTTTATCATTTCGTGGTCAAATGGGGATATATTAAAACAAATTAGTATCAGATTAAATTTAAATATGACTGTTTATGCATCTGGGCACCTAACTAAGTCTGTAAATGACAATACAAGCAAAGAATAACAATAGCAACAAAAATATGCGATAATAAACTACTTACACTTAGTTCTGCCATCTGTGTAGTGACTTCGTAAAATCGAACGTGCCCAATAGAAAAAAGTCCTTAAATTATTTAATGTCAGATTTCATAGTTTCTAGCAGATTATGAGTAAAAATGTTAATTCAGTGCTAACTATGGGAAAGTGAATATTGTCTACATTCATCCCTTTCCCTTACGCCCTTCCAAACAGCACGTTAATTGTATGTTATGCCAAATTCTGCATGACCATGATAATGTGTCTGGACCTTCTTTATTACAGGGTCTACGTGAAAATAGCATTCTATAATACATGTGCTAATCAGAACAGACTCATCTTCAATAACTATATTCTTTTTGCAACCATGGATAGTTCTATGCCAATTTTTATTAATTTTGCATATTATCACTATACCCATTTTAGTTATGTTCAAATATACAGTGGCTATGCATTCTCTTCAAAATAGTGACCATGCTACTCGTGTGTATAGGGTCCTATGCTACAAGCATATTATTTAAAAATATTTTAGGTTCTCGTGGGAAACCTGCCCTGGGCTCATACATTCCCCTCTTCAGGCGATTGATCTACAAAGAGGAGTAAAAAAAAAAACAAAAAACGAAGTTTGCTCCTAACAAATAGAAGAGCATTAAATTTAAAGGACATCACAACCCTGGGATTTCCCGGCGATGTAAAGAACCTAAGTTGTTTTAATGACTAATGGCGAAAACCAGAAGTCTCTAACTTGAAGCAGAAGTTAATTACACCTGTTTGAATAACAATAATTTAGGTGGGTGCGCGCGCATCCAAAATCGTGACGTAAAGATTGCGCACAGTCGAGTCTACTCCCCGACCTCAGATTAACTGGTCAGCGCTGTAAAGAACTCTCTCTGTAGAAGAAGATATAGTGTTAAGACAAAAACCCAAAAGCTTCATCGTATTCAGTGGTCTTTCCTCTACAAGAATGTTGCAAAAGTAACCTTCTTGTAGAAAATAAAACTTAGTTTTGGATATTTTATAAAACATGCTAAAAACGACAAATATATCGTACTTTCAGAGACCTTGAAAACAAGTAAATTGACCAAATGTGAAAATATTTTGACACCCACATATAGCAGTAGGCATGCAAAAAAATAAAAAAAAATACTACACTGAAATCGAAGCAAACGTGTTCAAGATTGCAAATAATATATGATAGGATGTTTTCAGCAAACTTCGACGCTTCCAGCGACGAGCCGTCCGCGATCAAGTTGCAGAGGATATACTACCCATTTAGAAAACATCGTTTTGTCAAGCACGTGTAGTCTGTGTAGCCGTTCATAACCATAAGGTATCGGCTCACAGCTGTCTCGTATGCGGGTTGAGTTCATTCAGTGGTTTATACCGTGGTATTAGGATACTTGAACCATGGTTTTATTTCATATCCCGCATACAGATGCAAGTTCTATGATATCGTGAACCCTAATGACTAAGTAACTATGATATCGTGTAGTTATTTACTTATTGCCTCAACTCAACTTGCAACGTTGCAAGTTGCAATTGCTTCAGACGAGGCACGTAGAAAAGAGAGCGTTCCCTTCACCCCCCCCCAACACAAAAAGAGCTCCAACGCGCTTGCTTATCAATCAGTCGCTGCTACAAGATACATACAACGAATATTAATAAATAAATAAATACATTTTATTTAGAGTCTACCCACTCAGTTATAGAACTGATTTTCAGTGGGGACTTTAAATCAAAGCGACCAAGCCAACCTTGCAGGCCCCGACGCATCGACGAGTGAGCGATAACCAACCAAAGATCGATATTTTTAATTGGAAATATTGCAATCAGTGTATGGACAGTGCGAACACCCGCGAATCAACGCCAGAATCAACCAGGCCGATTCAGATGAACTCTGAAATTTATTATGTGCTTCGTTGCTATGCCAAAATCACCGTTTACAAACTCCTAAGACTTTTTTATTTTTTTTATTTTACACTTAATTGTTACACGGCTGCAAACAAATACACGCGCGAGATTCGCACCTCTTAGTGTCCATACACAGACTGCCCTGACAGTCATCATCTTGCACTTCGTTCATCCACCCCAAGTATGGGGGGGGGGGGGGGGCATACTCATCGTAATAAGCGAGACTGCGTGGATATTATCATCTTTGACTCAAAAGTAACATGTCCACTTCTTCTCCTTCTCATTCAGGGCGAGTTTCCCCATAGAATGTCAAACAATACTAGTAGGCCTAGTTACTGGGACGTGTCCACGTGTTGAGGTTTGAGATACAAAGAATGCCATTAGAAAAGTATTTTGTCAAATGTCAACAAGGCAAACCTTTTTTCATGAAGATGAAAGGGAAGATATGCCATTCTGAAGTGCTTTAACCAAGTGTGCATATATGCAGAGCATTATGCTAGAGATAATTGAAACCGACAGCTTCCTATGTATGAAAATATTGTAAAGAATACTGTAACATATAACTGTTATCGCCGAAGTGCGTACAACAATACCTAATGGTATAACGCTCGACTGGCCACAGAACTTGCAATAAGGGTCATGGTCGCTTCGCAGTAGGTAAACAATAGGGTGGACGCGCGGTTTGACAGGTTATGATGTGTGTGTAGCTTTACTTCATTCGATCTAAAGATTGTTGGGTGTTCAAACTGTTCAAACTCTTTCTAACGTCAGTGTAGTATGTCACCTGATACGGAAAGGTGTACTTCTAGGCATGTGCTTTAGACCATTGTGATTTACGCAAAACTTGTGTTTTATTTTGTTACGTGCGCTAATGTTAAAATATTGGCATTTTATGTATGACATTATGCTTGAAGTATTCTTTCACCGATTTTTCTTCATAATTTTACTTTCCTAGTGTTGGTTATTATGTGAACTAAGTAAAGTAACCACGGATAACAGTACCCGCGTGTTTATCAGGTGTTCGTGTTTATTTCTTAGTGTTAATTATTGTCACCCTTTCCTAGACGGCGACAATCTGTAAATTAGTGTTTAAATTTTAGCCGCGGGACCACAGTTTGAGTGCGTGCCGTTGTGTGTAGGCGAATAATATTAATAACTATAATAAGGGTCCCTCCGCTCACTTGTTATTTACGTTTTAATCATTGTTTTCATTATGGCAGCTTTTACTCCATACATGTACGAACCTGAATATACAGATGAAGAGATAGTGGAAAATAGACGTCGACGTGAGGAAGAAAGGCTAAGACTTATTCAAATGGCGGAAAGAACGCAATCATTATTTTGGTGCAAGTGCGGCGAGTGCAATTCTATGCCGAGTAATGTAGAGAGTGTTTGCTGTTCAGAAAACGATGCCGTAGTGGCTTTAATCAACGAAGGAGATTACGGCTGCATAGTTAACCACCCGACTTTTCAACATCATATAATATCAAGTGCAGGACTTCATATCTTGAGACAAATTTTGATTCAAAACACTTCCAATCGATTAAAGAAACGAGAATTGAGCAAGGAAATTACTAATAAAGGATGGCGTTATCTTGCATATAGACAGTTTGTATATTGGATAAACAGTTGGACTAATCTAGGCAAGGGAAACGGGTCGTAATTCCTGCGTGCGCGATAAAGAAAATTCAGGAGACGTTTCCTGAGGAATCTGGAGTGTATGTAGGATTCCTCCCATTTCCAGGAGCAACAGATGCAGAAGCCCATATCCAGGATAAATCCACATAATTGTCATAATGAAGGTAATCATGACGTCTTGTGTTATCTCATTGCTCTAGCATATTTGAAAGCCCAATTAAATATATGTGCACTTTTTGAGAGAATAACGCGTGTCCCTGTAATATTATTACGATCATTTCCATTTGACTCTACCGGAAAAAAATAGTCACTGGTTTTGTTTTGTTTTGTTTTTGTTTGTTTGTATGTCTCGCCATAACGTTCGAACGGAGGCTCGGATCAAGTTGAAATTTTGACCACCCGCAAGCTTCGTTCCCGATTGAATGCCATTAGTTTTGTGCGCGATTGAGAATAATAATTAAAATGTGTTTCACTGTTTTGACTAACGAGCCAACAACGAAATAAAATCCAATGGCTTTGTACGGGAGACTCACAGCCGTTGCCCCGCAAGAAGAGGCAACATAACAAGTACCTAAGAGTCTGATGTTTTCTGAAAAGTTGCATCGCGAGTGCCACGGGGCTGCTACCTTCATAAGACGGTCGCGCGTGAATTCTCAACGAAACCATGCATTAGTATATCACCCAAATACACGCATATTTGAAATGAATCATAATGTTGTATATTTTTTTATTTTTTTGCATGCCTAACAGCTATATGTGGGTGTCAAAATATTTTCACATTTGGTCAATTTACTTGTTTTCTAGGTCTCTGAAAGTACGATATATTTGTCGTTTTTAGCATTTTTTATAAAATATCCAAAACTAATGTTTATTTTCTACAATAATGTTTACTTTTGCAACATTCTTGTATAGGAAAGACCACTGAATACGATGAAGCTTTTGGTTTTTGTCTAAACACTATATCTTCTTCTACAGGAGAGAGTTCTTTACAGCGCTGACCGGTAATCTGAGGTCGGGGAGTAGACTCGACTGTGAGCAATCTTTACGTCACGATTTTGGATGCGCGCGCACCCACCTAAATTATTGTTATTCAAACAGGTGTAATTAACTTCTGCTTCAAGTTAGAGACTTCTGGTTTTCGCCATTAGTCATTAAAACAACTTAGGTTCTTTACATCGCCGGGAAATCCCAGGGTTGTGATGTCCTTTAAGGATAAAATTTTTACGAAAATGCGAACTCAATTTTGTATTTATCCAAATGGTAGTTAAGTACAGCTTACTTGGATTCGCATTAACCGCTGCGGAAAACCTCGGAAAAATCCTTCAGGATCGCTGGTATCGATGAGATTTGAACTGGGAATTCGAGTCTTGAACAAATGCTGTCGTTTGAGCATATTGTGTTATTGAAATATAATTCCGAGCCGCGCAAAACATGATCCCAGATTCCCAAAGATCTGCACGATACAGAATACGAGATGATTGAGACATAGAAAAGCAGAACGAAATGCGACTTCTGCAACCTCTTAATCAGGTGACGGTTTTCCTCCAGGTGAACCTCTGAGCTCTACCGGGTACACACTCTGGCGCACAGGCGAGCCCACGGACGACAATACCCTCCCGGATGAAGACTGTGGTATTATCTACGGTCATGACGGAGGACTTGGGGACCTCAATGTGTGACTTATCTTTGGCATTTATCTGCGAGCGAGTATAAGAAGACGCTCGCCACTCAGATGGGTCAACATGCTAGGAAGATTGTCCGCTGTTCCGCTGCCACCACTTTGTTTTGTAACACATTCCAGTCTGAGCTCTTCAGCTCATTTTATTACTTTACTGTCATTGTTTTCATACAGCCTGCTGCTTGGTCCCCTACATCCATTTTTTTATTCTGATTTCACTTCCCATATAAACATTGCGATAACAAGCTTTATAAAGTAACGAAAAAAAATGTTACAAATAAAATATAATTGTATGTTACTTCCTTATCTCGAACTTCCATTTCCGCAATCCGCAAAAACAAAAACAAAAACATACATGTTAACTTATTTATAATACGTTGCGTTTTATTTATTAGCGCTGCTGAAATAAATTCACATTTTTTTTTATAAATACTATACCAAATTAAAATTATACTAAAGTGATTTTGTTCAAATTTCTATTAAGAATAAGTTAAGTTCTTCATTCCTTACTTTACATGTGCCAAACATTAATTTAAAACCACAAACTTCGAGATGGTCATCTAATTAATAACCTTAATACGACTCAGTAATAAGTTAAAAAATATAAATCACTCTCCATATCGAGATCATGATAATGATTATTATTTTTGTTGCTTTAACGACTCTCATAATGCACAAGGCTATTCGAGACGATGAGTGGTCATAGATGACAATGAAAGGCGATTGCTAAAAGACATGCCTTGTGCGGGATTCACACAAATCATTGTAGAACCATATTCTTTGTACAAGGGCTTAGGTTTAATCAAGCTATAATATTAACAATAATACTGTGAGGACGCATTCATCACTTTCGGAAAGAGTACTTACTCAATCGACTTGTTTTAAAATGCATTTAAACAATTTCACTTTATTACTACCCTTAGCTAATAATACATTGTGTACAATCAAAGTGGTTGCGCCTATCCTCATTCTTGAAAACATTGGTATTCTTAAATATATCTAGTAAGTGATTTAATACCATAATCCACGCTTTAGCTTTGAGAAACAATTAAAATGCCACCACCACCACAGCCCATAATCATAGCATAACATTTTCAAGTTTTTCTCCGATTTCCTTGTTGCCACCAAGAAGAACAAATAGATCAAGAACATTTCATCCCAGAAATCTCTGTAGCTGCAAGTAAGTCACCTGAAGAGCTCTGCCATGTTAATGGGGATAATATATGCCTTAAATAATAGTCAATCGGGATTGGAGTATTGAAGAAGGTAAGGTTGGGGGGGGGCATTTTTGTTAGGCAGCAGATATCTATTAAAGCTCGAAATTTATATTTGTAAATTGTAATTCACCTGCCCCATGACAGGACAGGTTGGCCAGTGTAGGGTTTAGGACATGCCCATACCACTCATAATACTGCAGTTAGCCAACATTAAAATAACTAGGGAAAACGCCAAAGTCGTTGTTAGACGAGTGAGTGAGCCATGTGTTGAGTACCCGGTAACATTCCTTTTCTTCCCCCTACCTTTGGCCTCCTAGCCTATCATAGGCTACAGTGGAGCATTATGGCCTAAGCTATGACCTAAACTTAAATACCCTATTATTTATACGAATATTATAATCAAACTTAAATGCAAATGTTCCGGCGCACTCAACACATGGCTCACTCACTCGTTTTACAACGACTTTGGCGTTTCCCTAGTTATATTCGTATAAATAATAGGGTATTTAAGTTTAGGCCATAGTTTAGGCCATAATGCTCCACTGTAGCCTATGATAGGCTAGGGAGGCCTAAGATAGGGGGAAGAAAAGGAATGTTACCGGGTACTCAACACATGCTCACTCACTCGTCTAACAACGACTTTGGCGTTTCCCTAGTTTTATAAACAACCAGAAAGCACGCCAATTAATGGGGCCTAGAATGTGTTTTTGTTTGCAAAAATAACAAATTAAACACGACCCATACTTGTTTTAATTATTCCTGTTTGATCTTAATTGTTTGTACCAAGGCAGTGATCAAGATCCACGAATTTCAATGGAGTTTCTACAAACCATGGATGTAACTATTTTAAGTCCATGCACAAACCAATCGTATCTTCTGTCGCTAAACGCAAATTTGTATAGTATAAAAAATTACAAAAGACATACAAAAAATTGTATGGATTATTCATGTACATCGTACTTATTTCGCATGCCAACCATCTAGGTTAATAATATTAATTACTAATAAATAAATAATTTCTGTAGTGTTTTAACATTGCAGAAAAGTATAAGAAACATAGCCAGTACGAGAACGAGCTAAGATTGCAAGGTTTACTCAATCTCCGTGCGGAGTTTTGGGTAATCTTGAGCGTGCAAGTTTTGATGTATCTTGGCCAGTGCCGCGCACCTCTTGACATTCCAAAAATTATAATTCTTCCCGAAAAAACATTGTTGTTAAATAGAACCTACACATTTAAGCCCATTTTATCAATTTATTATTTACCTACCTAAGGTCTCCCTAGCCTATCATAGACTAAAGTGGTGCATTATTACCTTACAGTTGACGTGCCCTTATACCAACTCAACTTAAACCCTATTATCTATACCGATATAATTATCAACTTAAATGCAAATGTTGCCGTGTACTCAACAGATGACTCGCTCACTCGTCTAACAACGACTTTGGCGTTTCCCTAGTCGAGTTGGCTAAAGCGCACTTATAGCCGAAATGTGGGAGACGTGGGTGTCGGGAAAGATTTTGTAATTTCTGGATTGTATTTTTTAAATTATTTAACATGTTTTGAAATGCATATAACGCAGTGTAGTCCATCATCTGTGACAATACTACGGAAAACATGGCCAGTAGGAAATACGTGAAAATATTGCAAGGTTTACTCAATCTACGAGCGGAATTTGGGGGTACCTTGACGTCCAACATTCGATTAACCTTGGACACGGCATTTCACAGCCAGGTAAATAACAAACAAAATATATTATTTCAAAATGAAAACCATTGTCGTTAAAATAATTCCCATACATTTCAACGAATTTTTCAGTTTTTTATTTCTTGCAGGTTTAAATCGTAACAGATTGTGCTCATTTTGTTAGCAGTTCTCAGTTACCTGGTCACTGATGTCTGTTTAAAATTTCAGCTCGGTCTATTTGGCCGTTCGGCCGTATGAGCCTGGACAGACAGACATTTAACATTTAACAGAATTAATCACGACCAAGGACCGATCGAGTAGCGTTGTAGACTACGTTCGCTGCGCTCACTCGTCTAATAACATTCACTTTTAAATGTTTAATGCATAATCACCATATTCGAAATTGTTATTTTGTATGAAAAAAAAGATAAGGAACGCCGTAATACTCATAATGTAAAACGTTCACTTTACTGGTGTTATATTGAACATGTTCAGGAATAAAAAAAAATTTTAATTGAATTAAATTGCATTGAATAAGTAGTATTGGTAAATGGACATTTAAAATTATTTCTGCGGGATAGATTAATTTTATGACGAGTCATTGTGTTTAGTAAATTAATATGATACATTTTTTTATTAATTGATTCTCAGATATACAGACGAAAGTGGATTCATTATTCAAAGTTTGACAATGATTTAAGGCTTTTCAGGGCGATAAATCTTATTTTGGCAGAGATAAAAGTGTCACAAAACGAGGTCCTTCTGAAGTGGTTTGTTGTTTAGAAGCTACTATATAACTATGTCGTTATTAGTAGAAAATGATAGTATCACATGTTCATTCACAATGAAGATGTTTGTTAACTTTTTGTGCTGATATTCAGCTTGGCTTTCACGTCGATTGCATCAGAGGTGAGTAACTTTATAACAAAAACAATTTAAACGTTACCAAATCTTATACTCGTTTATTCCACTTGGTTCTTTTAAATAAATTTGTATGTGTATTATAATATATAAATAAAAATTACACACAATATGTACAGAATAATCAATCAGCGAGAGTGCAAATACACACATTAATTACTAAGCTAAATCAATGTGTATTGCTTGTTTGATACTTATTTATTTGGACTCTGTGGTTTCGAAAAAAGATAAATGTTATTTAAATAGGCCGCTTTTCGAAGGCTTTTCAAAGTCGCGTTGATGGATGAGCTTTTTATAATTTTCTGTGCAATTATAACTGCGTTTTTAGTTAGTGGGATCCCAATACATTTTAAAGTCCCATTGCAAATTTTTTTGTTTTTTTTATTTTTGTTACGTGTTGTGTTTTATAATTTTTGCACTCGACACCACGACCTTTGGTGTTGGTTGGAAAAAGCGAGAGTCAATATAATAATTTTATGCCGTCCAATATTTTTTTCTTCTTCTCTTTTATTTTCTTCCATTCTTTTTCTTTCTTTCTTTCTTTCTTTCTTTCTTTCTTTCTTTCTTTCTTACATTCCTTCAATTTCATTTAATATCCATTTCAATTTGGTATCAAAATTATTTGTTAGCCATGCGATGGTAGCCATGCAAGCTCCAACGATGGTCTTGAAAGTTGTTGAATACAACTTTCCCTGGGACCAATGTTATAATCCTTGTTTGTGTAAGGAAGAAGTGTAGTGTTCTGCTAATGTTTTCAAACTAGGAAGCTTCAGAAACGCTTTTACAGGCGCGTTGTTGGATGAGCGTAATTTTTCAAAAACGAAAAAGTGTACTATTGCGATTTTTATGTAAAATTATTTTTCGATTACGCTCAAATTTCACACGAATATATTAATATATAAAATAAGGTTCTGTGAAAAAATCGTTGCCATCGAATAAAGCATGTAGGTGTTGAAGAAATTTTAAAAATAAAAAAACAGTAAAATTTAGATTTTCAAGAGAAATAATTTTTAGATTGCGCTCAAATTTCACACGAATATGTTAATTTATAAAATTAAGGTTCCGTGAAAAAATCATCACAATAGGATAAAGCATGTAGGTGTTATTATTCGAAGAAATTTTAAATATCGAAAAAAATTGTAAATTTGTGATTTTCATGAGAAATACGTTTTTGATTACGCTCAAATTTCGCTCGAATATATTAATTTAAAAAATTAAGGTTCTGTGAAAAAATCATTACAATCGGATTAAGCATGTAGGTGTTATCAGTCAAAACTATGTTTTAAACAATCGAAGAAAATCGTAAAATTGCGATTTTCATGAGAAATAATTTTTCAATGGCGCTCAAATACGTGGAAGTTCTGCGTTCAAAAAATTTAAAGGCCTCCAGAAAGTTTCATTGCAATAAGAGTATCGTTTTAGCCGAAATTGTGTAAACAAACACACAAAAATAGAAATAGAAAAAGAAAAACAAGAAAAACGAAAAAAACAATCGCAAAATTGCGATTTTCATGAAACATTTTTTTTCGATTGCGCTAAAAAACGTGGCAGTTATAAGATTGATGATTGTGAAGGCCTCCAGAAAATATAATCTAAATCGGAGTATTGGTTTAGCCGGAATCGTGATAATAAACACAAAAAACAGAAAAAACAAGAAAAATTACTACAGTCGTAAAATTGCAATTTTCATGAGAAATAATATTTCAATTGCGCTCAAAAAGGTGGCAGTTCTAAGTTCAGAGATTTCGAAGGCCTCCAGAAAATTTCATCGCAATATTGGGGTATCGGTTTAGCCGGAATCGTGATAACAAACAACCAAAAATACACAAAAAACATTCCGGATTTTTTTCTCCAGTGTAGTGAAATGGAATCTTCGCTTCGCTCGCTACGCTTGCTACGCTCATCCAACTATCTGGGTAATGGGAATGGTTCCAAACTTAACAAATAAATTAACTCTAGACAAATTTGCCCGTTTAATTATTGTACCGTAATTAGTTTTTATGAACTTTGAATGTTTATTGAGTATAGTTTATTGAGTTACACGTGAGGCTTTGTAAATTCAAGATATAATCCGATCGGTACCGATACCCCGAAATCCTTACCCTTATCCTTACATTTCCATCAATAACGAAGAGAGTCTTGGGAGATAAAGTACTACTTAGTAGCTTTTTGGGCGTTCTCTACCAACTTTCTTCATATTTTCATGTCTATCATACACTTGAAATAACATTCTACTATTATTTGATAAATATGGATAAATAAAAATTAAGTTTATTTGTGGAACATTTATTTACTATTTACTTTAAAACAATGCTATTTAACATAGTTTTTGCTGAAATTACTCTGATTTATATTTTCACAAGAAAATTACATAAATTTACATTTTGCTAATATTTGGGAGTTCCACGAAAGGCAATTATCTCACATGTTTAATGCATTCTTTGTGGATAAATGCTTATTTGGGTGAAATTAATGCAACTGAAAAAAAGAGTTTCACGATGCCCTACTAACAACCATTCAACAATAAAACATAATTTACCATTTACATGCACGTCCGGCTTTCTCTTATAGTGATTTGGTAATAATTCAGTTTAACGAGTGTAAATAGCTGCTTGCCAGGCAAGATAAATATGACATCAATAAATTGTTTAGTACCTACTATTAGCTAATATGAGAAATATCTTAGCGGCCTAGTTGGCCTCTCGTGCAAAGTTCTTCTAGGCCGTTGGAACTTGTTTGATTTGAGCTCTTTTCATATCGACTACTTAAACCACTTGAACGTACTAACTATCACAACATCATCCAAACAACCAACAAACTGTAATGCAACATTTTACAACAATAAGGAGGTCACCGTGAAAAAGTTTTGTCCAAAATACCATTATTTTAAGTGACTGCGACCAGAGATGATGTTCCACGTAATACATTCCGTACAAATTTGTATTGGATCGTTTTTTTTTAATCGTTTGATTTTATCGGATTTTCGTTAAACAATACAGTGAAGAAGCAAACCTCGCCTTAAGCACTATACTATAATAACCCGTCACCTCCATTAACAAAGAGATAAGAATGCCTGAACAGAACGCTTTTCATGTTCGTCTCCCTTTCTATTTTCACCTTCACCGATAACAAGAAATGATAATTAAAAATAGTTGATCAATCACTGGACAACGTATCTATATGATTCTTAAAATACCACAAATTCCTAATTGACCACTAACTCCAACACTTTGCCAACGAGTAAATTATGATTATAATTTGTCATTTTCCATATCGCGAAAATAGTGCACTGCTTTATATTTATTCATGTTCCAATATTCGTTGCCTTCCGAGCAAAACTCAGGCGGAGCAAAACCCTCCTGAATCCTACATATTTTAACCCAGTGGGGTTAAACAAATTACAAAAGTAACAGAGATTGCATTCATGCTGGTTTACTTAATATTATAGATCTTAAAACAAAATTTGATTTACTTAAACCTTACTTATTTTCGATGGTAAAAGTTACCGCACATTTCCTGAAATGTCACAGACTCACAATGTATTCCTTGCTTATACAGGGCGTGTCCCCAGACGGCTACCACCAGCTACTGGGTCTCAACTATTACAAGTTCCATGGTGAGGCAGCACCCTCCTGGGATCAAGCTAGGAAGGTGTGCGTCGAAGAGGGTGGCCACCTGGCAGTACTCAACTCCGAAGAAGAGGCTCGGGTTCTTTCGGCAATGTTCGCCGCTGCCAACGTGAGCGCAGGGGCGTTTTTCAACACTGTTGCATTTATCGGGTTCCACGACATGTTCACAGAAGGCGACTACACCACAATCTTTGGTAAAAAATTAAAATGACGATTAGAATATATTTCCCGTTTGTTGCTAGTATCGAAATGCGATTAATAGCAGTGCTGCCGTAGAAACCAATGCAGAAGGTGCAGTTACTAATATGTGACTTTTGTTATCATTTAGTGGGTAAAAAGGTTATTATTAAAACGAATAGATATCAAATTTAATTTAAAATGATTGTTTGTACTTATGTTTGTAAAAGACAATACAAACAATGAATAACATATTAACAAACAACTATGCGATAATAAATTACTTGCACCTAGTTCTGCTATCAATAATATAGTGATTACGTCAAAACAAACATGCCCAATAGAAAATTATTTCCTTAAATTATTAAATGACAGATTAAAGTTTCTAGCACATACTGTGTAAAAATGTCAATGCTGTGCCTGTGGTCATTTTACCTTTGAGAGAGTATCTATCGTCTACATACATCACTATCCCGTTAGTAAGTACAAACAGCACGTTGATTGTGTGATTGAGGCACACATCCTGAAATAGCAGGGGGTTAAATTTTTTAGTTAAATTATTCCGAAAATGCGTAACTTTGTAGTTACCGAAATGGTAGTTAAGTACGGCTTATTTGCATTCGCATTAATTAATTAGGTAAATTTCGAAAACAATTCTTCAGGATTGTCGGCATTGATGAGAATCGAACTGGGAATTCGAGTCTCTCGATTAACGCTTCAGCCTATACTGTTGTTTGAGCATATTATATTATTAAAATCTAATTCCGAGCCGCGCTTACCATGATCAGGGAAAATGATTGAACAATCTAAAAAATCTGTAGAATACAGTATACGAAATCGTTGGGCGACCGAAAAAGCGACCTCTGCTTCCTCTTAATCAGCTGACGGTTTGCTTTCAGATGAGCCCCTAAGCTCTACCGGGTTCACACGCTGGGAAGAAGGCGAGCCCACGGACGACTCTATCAGCATCATTGAAGACTGCGGTATAATCTACATTTATGACGGAGGACTTGGAGATGCACGCTGTGACTACGCCTTGGCTTTTATCTGCGAGCGAGTATAATAAGGCGCTCGCCAATCAGATGGGCCAGCATGCTTGGAAAATTGTCCGCTGTCCGCTGCCACCACACTTTGTTTTGTAACACATTCCAGTCTGAGCTCTCGTTGATCGTAGATCTTTCTCATATAGCCTGCCGCTTAGTCCCCTAGATCCATTTATTTCTAGTTTAACTTGGCATATACACATTGCGGTACCACGTTTATTTAAATTTTACAAATAAAAAATAATTGTATGTTACTTCCTTATCTCGAACTTCGTAATACCAAAACATTTGTTTAATTTAGAAAAAAAAACATTCATGTCACCTTTCCTAAAACTAGAGGCAGGAAGTTGCGTTTTATTCATTGCTAAGATAAACTCACATTTATGAACACTCAAGCAAATAAAAATTGTTTAAAAGTTAGTTTGTTCCATTCCCATTGAGGATTAGTTAAGTTTTGTATTCCTTTCTTTTCATGAGCCAAAAATTAAATTGTGATGTTAATTAAAATAAACATAGTTATCTAAGTAACTATTTTTATACAACTAAGATCCGGTATTTCTTGTCCAGATAAAGTGGCAAGTAAATTTACCTGCCACATAACTTGTTATCACTATGGCAACCACCTATCAGAAACCTTGTATTTACTTAGACGACATTAAAATTCTGGACCTCAGTAATATGTAAAAAAGTAAGTAAATCACTGTCCATATCAGGTTTTTGATGATGATGATGATTTTTGTTGCTATCTTTTAATGCACTAAAGCTATTCTAGACAATGAGTAGTAATAGATGACGATGAAGGACGATTACAAAAAAACATGTCTTATGCAGGATTCTAACCCACGTCCTCGTAGATCCATATGCTTCGGACCAGCGCTCAGGTTTGATCAAGTTTATATTAATTAGGGCAATCAAGAATACTGACAAGGACGCATTCAGCACTCTTGGATAAAGTACTTACTAAAACAAAATCATTTATGTCATATCTTGAAAAACACATGTAAACAAATTGAACTTTAACTACCCTTAGATCATAATTAGTTAAGTACAATCAAGGTGATTGGACCTAACCTCATCCTTGAGACCATTGGTAATCTTTAGATATGTAGTGAGTGATTTCAGTAATACAATACAATCCAGGCTCCGGTTAGTGAAACAATTAAAAATGCCGCCACCGCCACGGCCGATAATCTTGGGGTGTTTTCGGAAACCTTGATCTGGTTAACCCGACCGGATCCCGACATAAATTGGCGTTCGGAAACCAGCCCGATTCAAAGTATATGCGTTCGAAAAGCTTAAGAGATCCGTCGGATCCCGTAATCGGGTTGGATCTAAGTGATCCCTAATCAGAGAAGGGTCAAGTGGGTTGGATCCGATCCGATCGATTCCGAGGTTTCCGAAAACACCCATAGCTTACATTTTCAAGATTTGCTCCGATTTCTTTATTGACACCAAGTAGTACAAAAGATGTAGCACATGCAATCCCAGTAATCCCCACAGCTACAAGTTATTAGTCATCCGGAAAAGCTCTGCTATGTGTCCGGGACTAAGAAGATGCCAGAAATGATAGCCAATGGGGATTAGAGTAGTGGTGAAGGTAAAGTGAAAGGGGGGGGGTTGTTTGGCCGCCGTTATGCTTTAAAGCTCGTAATTTAAAACTGTTATTTATCTGTCCCATGACAGGACACGTTGGCTAGTGTAGGGCTATGGCCATGTCCATACTCAGTTTAAAGTCAGTTAACCAACAACATACCTATTATTGTAAGTTTGTTACATTCACAGTAAAATGTGTAATGAATAATCACCATAACCGAAATAATTGCTTTATAATTGGATGAGCGTAGCGAGCGTAGCGAGCGAAGCGAAGATTCCATTTCACTACACTGGAGAAAAAAATCCGGAATGTTTTTTTTTTTTTTTTCTTTCTTTTTTTTTGTATTTTTGTGTGTCTGTTAACACGATTCCGGCTAAACCAATACTCCGATTGTGATGAAATTTTATGGAGGCCTTCGAAATCTCTGAACTTAGAACTGCCACGTTTTTGAGCGCAATCGGAAAAATTTTTCTCATAAAAACGCAATTTTACGATTATTTTCGAATTTTAAAAAAATTTCTTCGACTTATAACTCCTACATGCTTTATCCGATTGTAATGATTTTTTCACAGGACCTTAATTTGTTGAATTAAGATATTCGTGTAAAATTTAAGCGTAATCGAAAAAATATTTCTCATGAAAATCGAAATTTTACGAGTTTTTTTCTTTTTTCAAACAATTCTTTGACTTATAACACCTACATGCTTTATCCCTATGACATGATTTTTTCACAGAACCCTTATTGTATGAATTAATATATTCGTGTTAAATTTGAGCGCAATCGAGAAATTATTTCTTATAAAAATCGCAATTTTACTATTTTTTTATTTTTTTAACAATTACAATTAACTTAAAAAAATTAAAAAATTAAAGTTAATTTTTTATTTTATTTAATTTAATTAAAAAAAAATTTCAACTTAGTTATGATTTTTTCACAGAACAACAGAAAATCTGCATAACACATGGTAGCTCAATGCACCAATTACGCTCATCCAACAACGCGGCGGGACTTAAGCGTTTTCCTAGTTTAACGTAATAGTTTATCCAAGTTCTTTTTTCCAATTCATCTACCCTTCCACATTTGCGCATTCTTAATTCATAAACGTACAGTGTCCCATAACAGCATCCTCGAAAATCTGGGCAAAATAGAATTTGCGATTATTAATTTAACGTAATAGTTTATCCAAGTTCTTTTTTCCAATTAATTTAAAAGTAAACACGCAAATTCTATTTTGCCAAGCTTTTCGAGGATGCTGTTATGGGACACTGTACGTTTATGAATTAAGAATGCGCAAATGTGGAAGGGTAGATGAGCTTGGCCCTTTTTTTTAGATCTCATTCCTTTTGAGTGTGTAAGGTTTGGCTGTATTTCTACAAGTTTTTGTTATGTGTGTGATCTCATTACTTTTTCAAGTTCCATTACAAAATTATTTGTTAAAATATAATATTTTAATCAAAGTTGATTTAATTTTTATGGTATTAGCAATAACAATAGGATGTAAAATATCTAGACCCCGATTCATGTACATCCTGGGTATAGGTGGTATAACCATGGTATAACGATATTAAAATTTCCCATGTAACAACAAACGCACAACTTATGTTATTTTACACCAATTTCACTGCATCCACAGCCATGTAAATCATCAGATAATCAAAAGAATATTGAAAATTTTCACCATCTTTTGTTTTACATTTTCATTAAAAGTGACAGAAGATTGCGTGAGTTGATTAATAGAAAAGAAAAGGCTTATTATTGCCGTAAATTTTGGAATAGCCTAGGACTATCATACCATTGTTTATCTGCATTAGGCTTGTAGTAATCAAAACTAGTTATTTGTGCGGGAAGTGTGTCAAAACAAGGTTGTGCTGGCCTAGGGTTGGCTAAGAAAGGCCTAGGGCTTGTCAAACATGTAGTGTAAGTATTTATTTATCTAGTCCTATAGCCTAATGGAACTTTAGACCTACACTGTTGTATTATAAATAATTTTCTACATCTGGTCCTAGGCCAGGGACGGTTTCTGATTTGTTTTATGAGAGTATAATGACACCTTTTCTCGTTCCACACAAAGAAGAAAAATTTAAAATGTCCGCTATTTGTTTACTCATCGCACTTTCCCGCCTAACTCTGCTTGTACCGTCAACAAGTGTCAAGTAACTATAGTTACTTGTTGATTGTATGCCTAGTGTATAAGGCTTATTTTAAAACCTTTATTTGGAAGCCTTCCAGCAAACTTTTTCAACTTTTTTTTTCAAAAGAGACTATATTACTATAACCTTAATGTCCATGTAAAATATGAACATTTTAGCCCCACCCGTCTGGTCAGAATCGCGGGCCGATTGAAACTAACGAATTAGATGTTAGCAGTAGCAGTAGCAGTAGCAGTAGCTAACATCCTTAAAGTGATTTTGAGCATGTTTCAAGCCATTTTTTCACCAAGAAGGAATAATCGTACCCCAATAAAATTTGGCATGTGTTGTCAGGTACCTAAATCCCCTCGATTGTGATAGTTTTCAAGTTCACATCACGTTACATGACGGCTGGGTAACACCTCGAAATCACCCCAACTCTGCTTGGTGTATAAGGTGCTTGAGTGTGTAGCGCACCGCGGCTTGGCTGCGGCGCCCTAACGGGCACCTAGATTCGTGTTAAATTTGAGCGCAATCGAATAATTATTTCTTATGAAAATTGCAATTTTACGATTTTTTTCTTTTTTAAAAATTACGTTTTATTCAAAAAATTAAGTTAATTTTTTGTAAATATAATTTAATTTAAAAAAAAATCGACTAAGTAATGATTTTTTCACAGAACAACAGAAAATCCGCGTAACACATGGCAGCTCAATGCACCAATTACGCTCATCCAACAACGCAGCGGGACTTAAGCGTTTTCCTAGTATGAAAACTAAGATGTGGATGAAGTTAAGCAATCGCCATAATGCTCATGACGAAAAACTTTGTATTGTTTACTTTACTGGTGTTATATTGTAAATAAGGAAGAATAAAATTAACTGAAAATTGAGTTGATTTGAATTGCACAGTATTGGTAGATGTTAATATAAATTTAGATATGCGGGTTAGATAAATTTTATGATGAGTAAGTATGTTGAATAAATCAGTATGATATATATTATTACAAATTGGTTCTCGGAAATACAGACAAAAGAGGATTCATTATGTAATTTACGTTTATTTTTTATTTTTTATTTTCTCTATTTGTGTATTATGTATTGCTTGTTATGTAATTATTTCCTGTGTGGCTCGTTGGTCTTGTGGTTAGCGTACCTGCTTCCATGCAGAAGGTCCAGGGTTTGATTCCCGCCAAAGTCAGAAGTATTTTAATTTCTGATTTGGACTTAAGTCCATCAGTTCTTGCCTTAGGAGTTTGTAAACGGTGACTTTGGAGCCGTCCTAGCAACGAAGCACATAATACATTCAAATTCTGAATCGGCCTTGTTGATTCTGGCGTTGAGCCGCGGGTGTTCGCACTGTCCATACCACTGATTGCTATATTTCCTATTATAAATATCGATCTTTGGTTGGTTATTGCTTACTCGTCGATTGCGTAGGGGCTACGGGGTTGTCTTGGTCGCTTTGATTTACTGTCCCCCACTGAAAATCAGTTATATAACTGAGAGGGTAGACCCTAAATACAATTAGTATTATTATTTATAAATATTCAAAGGTTGACATAAAATATGGTTTTTCAGGACGATCCATCTTATAGTGGCAAAGATTAAAATGTCAGAGAACGAGATCTATCTGAAGTGGTTTGTTGATTAGAAGCCACTATATAACGATTGCTTGATTAGTAGGATATGATAGTAGTATTCGTTCATTCACAATGAAGATGTTTGAATATTTTTGTGTGGTGATATTCAGCTTGGCTTTCACGTCGATTGCATCAGAGGTGAATTACTTATAACGAAAACAATTTAAACGATACTAAATATTATTATTGTTAGTTGTAGGTTGTACTTTAAAGGATATTTACAGTTGTATGTTACAATATGGATATAAAATGACCCACAATATCATAGACTCATCAATCAGCGATTGTGCAAATAAACAATTTAATAACCGGGAAATACATTTTATATCGCCTTTTTGAAACCCAATTTTATTTAACAAAGTGGATTTCAAAAAAAATTTATAAATCTAATCTGGTTTACTAAGATAATTTACATCAAAAATCAAAATAGTTTCATAGTCATTACGGAAGCCTAATTAAATCATTTTCAAAACGACCTATTGGTATCACACACTTTTTCCCGAAATTCTACATAAACACAGAGCATGTATTCTGTGTTTGTACAGGGCGTGACCCCAGACGGCTACCACCAGCTTCTGGGTCTCAGCTATTACAAGTTCCATGGCGAGCTAGCACCCTCCTGGGATCAAGCCAGGCACGTGTGCATCGAAGAGGGTGCCCACCTGGCCGTACTCAACTCCGAAGAAGAGGCTCGGGTTCTTTCGGCAATGCTCGCCGCTGCCAACGTGAGCGCAGGGGAGGCACATCAAGGAGTCGCATACATGGGGTTCCACGACATGTACACAGAGGGCGACTTCATAACTATTTTTGGTAATTTATTTCGATAACGACTTTATGGTAGAATTTTCTTAAAGTACTGTTGTATGATTATGATTATGATTTGTGTGGCTCGTTTGTCTAGTGGTTAGCGTCTCTGCTTCCAATGCAGAAGGTCCAGTGGTCGATTCTTGCTAAATTTAGAAATTTGTTAACTTCAGATTTGGACTTAAGTCCATCAATTCTTGGCTAATCATCATGAAATCTTCTTCTTCTTCTATGTGCGTAGACTCAAAATACGAATTTAGGTACATATTTTATTTATATATAGATTTCATCCATTTGGAACAGATATTGAGTCAAAATAGGCCTACCAAAACTAGTTCGCCCATAATAGATAATTATATTGAATTAACTGGTTTATACCCCGGACATATTCCTACTTATAATTTTTTGGTTGGATGCTGATTTTAGTTGCTATTTGTAACACATATTATTCTTCCTTTAAAATATGTATTATTGGAATCATTTGTGACAAAACAAGTGGTAACACGTTACACTTTTGTTCGCATTGAGATATTTGTAAAAGAAGTCAAAAGGTACATAATTCAACTAGATTTTCTATTTTGGAAACACTTAAAATGTTAAAAATTATTTCATACTTATTTCTACAGTACATAAATATTTAGCGTTCTGAATAAAATATTTATTATAATAATATTATTATATAATATTATTTCTTTTTACATTTTGTTTTCAATATCGGCCCTTATCATTTAACCCTATCAATCAATATTTTTTAGGGAACCTCTGGGCCTTTTTAAAAGAATATTTTTCTTAGTGTTTGAGCTAAAACTCACGGCTCTACCACAAAACCTATAGTCCTTTGCATAATGGGAATGTGGGTATAAAATTTGGGGCAAAGGTTGACCTATATCACTAGAAAGGTCTTGAAGAGACGATTCCGAATATCCATGATAGACCAGCAGCAGCGGTAGCTTTCTACCCGAAATTCAAGGTCAAAGGTCAAATTACCACTATTTTTATAAATTAATTTCTCATTGTTGCAATTTTTTTCTTTTTAATTTTAATAGATTTAAGAATCATATAAATTGTAAATAATCATGAAATATAGTAAAATTTAATATTTGACCTTTTGTGACCCAAAATTAGGTCACAATTGCCAATTTTGTACAATATTGCATTTTCTTCTACATTTTGGTGACGTTTCATGTTCACATCCATTTTTATCACATGCAATAGTATCACACACATGATTTTGGGTGTAAGATCTGATAAAAGCATGGCCAAGGTCATTGGGTCAGTCGTGGTAAGGTCAAATATGCTTGAAAATGTCGAAAATATTGAGTGGGTACTCTAAAGAAAGGAATTTTCAGTTAGATTGCTACGACAAATGTAATATTGTTCAAAATAGTAATATATCAAGGTTATCCTTCAAACGACAAATGTAATATTGTTCAAAATAGTAATATATCAAGGTTATCCTTCAAACAAGATAGTTTGAACTTGACATTTGAACTTTTATGACCCAAAACTTTGTCGCAAAATTTTGAATTAAAAAAATGTTACATTTTATCATACGTTTTGATTTACTACTTCACATTCATATTTATGAAATACATTAGTATCTCACACATTTCTGTTGGTGTGTGCTCTGATTAAAAGCATTGCCAAGATTATTTGGTAAGTCTTGAAAATTTCAAATATGCTCGAAAAAGGTCGAAAACATCGAGTGGGTCACGAGTCATGAATCGATGTTATCACAACGGAGATCTCTTTGTCCTTTTTGGTGATTTTATAGCATTTATATTACACCGATGTCGATATTATTTTGATGGATTTGCTGATCAAACCGAAATGTTATTCGATAATTGTAATGACAGCGAACAGAGTAGAAGAAATCGCATGATTCACCAACATTTTATGCATTGGCATTGAAACACTACATGATAGCGCTGCGTGATTAGATTGAAAATGAGATGCGTCATCAATAAATATTTGTGCGTACATCAATGTCCGGGGTACCAACAAAGATCAGGTCGAGATCTTTGTTACTGCATGTTACCAACTTGAGGTCCTCGTCAGTCTACTGGATTTAGTTGTGAAGCAATGTAGACATAAAGTTAATAATTCGAATTCCTTTCGGAGTCAGAGGAGATTCAGCCATCACTATCCGAACCATCGAAACTTTCTTCATCGCTCTCCTCATTTGACTGAAAATTTGTGCAATCTTTTAATTTACAAGCGTTTGTGCAAGTAACTTTGTTTGTGAAGCACTCACAGTTCGGCAGCTCGCAGACTCTTGGGCAATTGCATGCCAACAGTTCCATCACTGCCAATGGTGCTGGACGTCCTACCGTCTACTTCACTGTAAGATCACCATTCTTTTTCCTCCTCCATCCATGGGACGTTGGATCGGAAACGGATGGACGTGGTTCGAGACATCTGTATCAAACTGCAGCTTGATAATTTGCCCTCGAAACGAGTGCAGACAAACAGTCTTGGCAAGGTGGTAAACGCTCAGAGTCAACTTCACCACACTTACTTCTGAACAGTTCGTAATGGAGCTGATTCACGCTAGTTATGTAGTCTTTATCGCGTAAAGTTTGCAGACAAATGCTTTGATTTTGTTTAGGAGTTCACGTCTAAGTGCCCAATCATGGCCCAGTTGACTTAAATCTTCACTAAAGTCAATATTCTTGCGAAGCGTTTTAAGAGCCAGCTTTTCCTGTCAAAGCATGAAGTCCTGGCAGAGCTCACAATCTTGGTAACATCAGTATAATGTGTTCTGTTCTTTGTCCCTCTCTTTGAGAACATGGCGAAACGAAGCCCAGAGACATAAAACTAGCACGTCCATGTCAGAAGATGTAATGCTTGCTGACTTGTAGCCTTGTAGTGATGCATGCTTAGCATGTAGCAGCATTCGAGTGTCAGCTTCTTCTTGTGAGTTCAGGACAAGGCTGCCAGCTGATGGAGGCTACCTCCACACACAAGTCTCTTCACAAGTAACGTAGAAGACTCTTGGCACCAAGTTTCTGTCTCTTCTCCTTGGATTTCCAATCTTCAAAAACAAAATTGATTAGCTTAGTTTTATTATGAGAGCTTTGGAGAAATCCTCTCCAGTCACGAATGCAGTGCCCAGCGATGACATCTTGAACTTTAAGAATTTGGGTGTACTCCTACGAAGTCGTTCCAATTTTTTTTTTATTGAAGACTCTCTATAAATCAAAGACAATGTCGATGGGGGCGCAACCCTCTGCTTCTCGAAACGCTGATGCCAGCAGAGTAAGTTAGTTAATGTAAGTGAATCATGTGATTTCTTCTACTCTGTTTGCTGTCATTACAATTATCGAATTACATTTCGGTTTGATCAGTAAATCCATCAAAATAATATCGACATCGGTGTAATATAAATGCTATAAAATCACCGAAAAGTACAAAGAGATCACCGTTGTGATAACATCGAATCATGACTCGTGACCCACTCAATATTTTCGATCTTTTTCAAGCATATTTGACATTTTCACGACTGACCAAATAATCTTGGCAATGCTTATAATCAGAGCACACAGCAAAACCATGTGTGAGATACTAATGTATTTCATAAAAATGAATTTGAAGTAGTAAATCAAAACGTATGAGAAAATGTAACATTTTTAAATTAGAAATTTTGTGACAAAATTTTGGGTCATAAAAGTTCAAATGTCAAGTTCAAACTATCTTGTTTGAAGGATAACCTTGATATATTAATATTTTGAACAATATCATATTTGTCGTAGCAATCTAACTGAAAATGTCTTTCTTTAGAGTACCCACTCGATATTTTCGACATTTTTAAGCTTATTTGACCTTTCCACAACTGACCCAATGACCTTGGCCATGCTTTTAATCAGATATTACACCCGAATACATGTGTGTGGTACTATTGCATGTGATAAAAATGCATGTGCACATAAAACGTCACCAAAATGTAGAAGAAAATGCAATATTGACAAATATTGTACAAAATTGGTAATTGTGACCTAATTTTGGGTCACAAAAGGTCAAATATTAAATTTTACTTTATTTTATGAAAATTTACAAATTTATCTGATTCTTAAATCTATTAAAAGAAAAAAGAAAAAATTGCAACAATGATAAATTAATTTATCAAAATAGTAATAATTTGACCTTTGACCTTGAATTTTGGGTAGAAAGCTACCGCTGCTGCTGGTCTATCATGGATATTTGGAATCGTCTCTTCAAGACCTTTCTAGTGATATAGGTCAACCTTTGCCCCAAATTTTATACCCACATGCCCATTATGCAAAGGACTACTATGACTAATAGGCTAATCATTAAAATCATAATATCATAGAATGTAAATTTGTAAATAAATGTAAAAGGATGCATAATCTGGTCAGATTTACATATATCACCACACAAACTTTTGTCATTAAATTTTATACTTTTGTCGACATTTTTTTTTTATTTAAATTTTTAAATGTGATCTTTGTGTGATTTTTGTGTGTGAACTCCTCCCACCTGATCCAGCTGATCAAAGAATGGAAGGTTCGCCCCGGGGACATATTGGCCAGTTTTGATGTGTTTCTTTTTTGTACTGTTAGACATCTTAGTTAGGGCTAGACATCTTAGCGCAATATCCAAAATTGTATTAAATACACTAGGAAAACGCTAAAGTCCCGCCGCGTTGATGGATGAGCTTTTTAAAGTTTTTAGTTTGCGTGGGATATCTTTACTTTCGCAAGTGCTTTGTTTTGTTGCCTACGCATTGTAGGTGATTGTTGTCAAGTTTCTATAGTTTCTTGTCAATAGGGAACTGTCCTTCATTACCAAATTTGAATATGTCCCTACTAATAACCTCAAATACCGACCAGTAAAGTTTTTTATGCGTCCGGCTTTTATTAGCGCTAACTGTGAGCGAGGAAAAATTTGAACCGGGCTTCGCGCCGGAAAACGGCCATGCGCCATTGCAGGTGGGTGTGACGTGATCGTGAGGTTCGCCGAGGCGGCGAGCTGGCAGTTCTGCCAATCAGCTTCCCCTCCTCACCTCACGATGACGTCACAACCAAAAGAGCGCGGACTTAAGTCTTTGTGCGGGAATTCAAAACCCAGGAACTTTGAACATGCATAGAATCTACAGATTTTATTTTTTATAGTTTATTTTGATTGCGATGTTTATTAAATTGAATGTTACAAATTACTAAATACGTGTTAGATATATTTGAAACCAAGGCCAGTTCCATTGGCATTATTAACCGTAAAAACTTATATTAAAAGCTTTATTTCTATGGATTCTGGCTAACTTTTTCAACTTTTTCTTTCAAAATGTACTACATCACCATAACCTTAATGTCCATGTATAATATAAACGTTGTAGCCTTACCCGTTTGGTCAGAATTGGCCCGAATGGCACGAAAATATCGCACAAAAAACGAAAAAAATCGTAAAAGTACGATATTCATGAGAAATATTTCTTCGATTGTACCCAAAAACGTGGCAAGTCTAAGTTCAGAGATTTCAAAGGTCCTGTCAAATTTTCATCAAGATCGCATATGCCGTTTGCCCGGTAGAGAGCGAACAAACAGACGGAAAAACAAACAAACAAAAAAAAACAAAAACAAAAAAACACCCGAGCTAAATTTTTTGGGGGGTCAGTGAAATTGAAGACTTCGCTTCACTCGCTTCGCTCGCTACGCTCATCCAATTGAATATACTTTTAATGAAAAATTAAGAATGATTCACTAGTAACCGCTCGTTTGTGAACACTATGTTAACATTGATTACAAGTTAATTTATAGTATAGTAGATTTCAAACAGTAAAAAAAACAAAAATCAACTAATTGAGCTATAACATGTACATAATTATGTCAACACATTTTCCAATATTATTTTCCTTCAAGTACCGGTAGATGAAAAATGCTTTTAAATAATACTAATCATGTCAAATTTTAGCTCGGTTCGATTTTTTTGGGATTGATTAACAAATTATTTTTTTATATTAATTAATTAATAGTTAAATACTAAGAACTAAGCGCGTAGCTAGTTTTTTTCTTCGAATTAATCATTAAAAAAACTACATGAATGCAAATGTTAACGATGGTATCATATATAAAATATAATTAGTTGTGTTTAAGAAGACCCACTTGTTACCATGTTCGGCACTTGTTCGCATTATTTATCTATTGGACCTAGACGGTGTTGTAAAATTTCGTCAATATCGGACCTGTAGTTTGGACCCTGCACGTCGAACACACATACATACACACAGACATAAACACAAAGAAGTGCCACAAAACTTGTCATAGATTCTCCGTTCACTGTGCTCACTCGTCCAATAAGCGTGAATCCTGCACACGGTGGAACTCTGTGATCTAGCACAGAAAATTTTTGCTTGCGTTGGTAAAATATATTTCTCTTTCATACACAAAAGCGACATTCCATTTACCGCGCATTGATTCTACCCCCACCACTACCAAGCATCAACATTCTTTCGTTGGAGCAAGTATAGGAAAATATCTACGATTGACACAGTGGTATCTGGTTGTCTTACAGATCAGCCCCTGAACTCAACCGGCTATACCCAGTGGTCGCCAGGCGAGCCCAACAGCGGCACTGTAGAAAACTGCGGTGCATTCGACACGAACGGAAAGCTGCACGACATCAGATGTAGTTTGTACCAGGCATTCATCTGCGAGCGAGTTGAGGAGGGTAATGGGACAGCATAGAGAGCCTACATAGAAGGAACAGAGTTCGGCCATCTGGAAATCTGTTTTCTATTGTCTGCTCAACTAAAAAAAAAATATATAGCCAACAATCAAGCATCTGTCAGAGACAGGCCTAGGTAACAGCCTGCTTTGAATTAAGGCTCAGTTGGACGCGTTGTTGAGCGAGCACCGGTACGTGCAACATGACCCGAGTACGACATTCCCATAAGGCCCACCACACAGTGTAGGCCTAACTGGATATTGACATTGTACACTATATACTAGGAAAACGCTTAAGTCCCGCCGCGTTGTTGGATGAGCGTAATTGGTGCATTGAGCTGCCATGTGTTATGCGGATTTTCTGTTGTTCTGTGGCAAAATCATTACTTAGTTGAAATTTTTTTTAAATTAAATTAAATTAATTAAAAATTAACCTCATTTTTTAATTTTTTTTAAAATTAATCGTAATTGTTAAAAAAATTGTAAAATTGCGATTTTTATAAGAATTAATTTCTCGATTGCGCTCAAATTTTACACTCATATATGCATTCATAAAATAAAGGTTCTGCGAACACATCCTTACAATCGGATAAAGCATGTAGATGTTATAAGTCAAAGAATTGTTTAAAAAAAGAAAAAACCTGTAAATTTCGTTTTTTATGATAAATATTTTTTCAATTGCGCTCAAATTTCACAAAAATATCTTAGTTCATAAAATAAAGGTCCTGTGCAAAAATCATTAAAATCGGATAAGCATGTAGGTGATATAAGTCGAAGAAATTTTTAAAATCGAAAAAAATTGTAAGATTGTGATTTTCATTAGAAATATTTTCTGATTGCGCTCAAAAACGTGGCAGTTCTAAGTTCAGAGATTTCGAAGGCCTCCAAAAAATTTAATCGCAATTAAAATATCGGTTTAGCCGGAATCGTGTGGACAAAGACAAACACACAAAAATACAAAAAAAAAAAAAAAAAACATTCCGGATTTTTTTCTCCAGTGTAGTGAAATGGAATCTTCGCTTCGCTCGCTACGCTCGCTACGCTCATCCAACTATTCCAACATCTTTGCATTGTACTAATTCACGTCATGCCTTCTAAAGTGTATCTTTGTATCTTCACTGCCTCCTTCATTTTTAACTTCATTTTTCGAATTATGATTCACCGAATAAGTCTTTAAGGTCTTGACCGATTTAGCTGAAATTTGGAAAATAGGAGAAAATGTTGTACTATGACCCTGCAAAATTTCATAACGATCGGTACATTTTTTTTTTTTTTTTTTTTTTAATATAACCAACGATCGGATTTTGTTCAAAAACTATACAGCAACCCGCCTAGATGGTATGTACATGTGTGCAAAATTTCAGGTCGATCAGAGAGAAAAAAAAACAGACATTCGAGCCATAAGACTAAAGTGGAGACGCTCGCTTCGCTCGCTCAATAAACAGATTTTTATAGCTACAAACAAAATTCAATCGTTTACGAGGGTTGTAGTAACAGCCAAGTTCATTTAAGAACCAATATAAAATGTTTTTGTTCACGTGTCTCACATTTTTTTCGATCAAAGTCTTATTTTTAAATCTATTAAAGAAGAAAAATATTCTACCATCTATGGGAATTTCTCTGTGGAAATTTGGGTGAAAAAAGACATAACAAACCAAACTAAACAAACTTTGGCGCCTGCTGCATCCAAATACAGAAAACTTCATGGGCTCATTCCATGAGTACAAAAATGATCAGTTTTGATAGACCTAAGAATTGATTATAAAATAATAGAAGTCTTATAGTATATTTTTAATCTCCAAGCTGTTAACATAATATTCTAAAATATGCAAATATAATCTACACTCTGAAGTAAGCATTCAATCGTTCTTGGTGTGTAGTAATTTTCCGTACATGAAAAATAGTCAAACTCATCAGGAAAAATACGCAATAAAGAAAAGTGTACAGATAGCTTTGAGAGACTTTGTCTCAAATAGTACCCTTTTGGTTGTAATTGGAACAAAACTGTGTTTGGAATCATAACTCAATAGTTGCTATGCGTTGCAACGGTCAGCCATTGTGTAATGACGTGAGACTTCTAAAGCTTATAACGGTGTTTAGAAACTTTCCTTGGGCCCACCCTGTCTTGACATAAATCTCATTGACACCCATGCTCCTCTAAACACTATCATCTAGCGTTATCTTCCGGTTTCCGTATCCGCATTTATCTGCTACTTTCATAAATGTTACCAAAAATAAAAAAATACTATTACAATTTTAGGGCCTTGCTACTTCCTTGGTTTCGAATTTTAATTCCTAAATCCTAACATGTCCTTCCATTCGTCAAATCCGCTTTCAAACACATCCATGTCACCTAGGGACTAGAGTTACATTAAATAATGGGTAGTGTTGATGCTCCAAGATGAACACTTGTCTTAACAACTATAAAATTTGTGAAATATGGAAAAGTACTTTTTTTAAAAATTCCCGTTTTAAGAATTAGTTAACATTGTTTTCCCTTTTCTTCGTTTTGCCAACAACTTGACACCACTAAGTAACAAGTAAAACCAGGAAAAGTACGTTAATATTTTTAAATAAAAGCTATGTCCCAGCAATCTCTCCCAGCTATAGACGTCACACGGAATCCAGTGATTAGGGTAGTGGTGAAGTAACGAGGGGTTGGTTGTCGTAATCCTTTAAACAAACTCGAAATTTAAATTATCAATATTGGTTTTGATTCGTTTTTATATTATTCAGAAAAAAGTAAATGCTTTTCAGACACTTTGACAAACTTTTCCTTTTAATACAACTTATCTTGAAATAGAAAAAAATGTCACAAAATTAGGTCGTTCCTAAGTGCATTGTTGTTTTTAAACGATTATACAATGAATGCTGGCAAGATAGCAATCCGGTTTTGCATTTAAAAAAAAGCGATTATGAGTGACAGTGGTTATTCATAATATTGATTGGTGTGAACGAAAGATTTAAGATATGCATACAAAAGAACATGCATCTTTAGATCGAACATTTGACAAGCTATGTCTTTAATGCGGGCAGATCATACGTCCTTCGCATACATAATAAGTTCAGAGTAAAAGGTCATCTTGAAGAGCATTGTTAGATAGAAACAAGACTGTAATACATAACTCTGGGGATATTACAATAATTCATTCAATCACAATGGAGACGGTCGCTGTATTTTGTATGCTGATTTTCAGCATGGCTTTGACGTCCATTGTAGCAGAGGTGAGTCACTAAAAATAGTTATCTGGGTGCCCGTTAGAGCGCCGCAGCCAAGCCGCGGCGTGCTTCACACTGAGGCACCTCATACAGCAAGTATAGTTGGGGTGTTTTCGGGGTTTCGCCCAGCCGTCATAAAACGTGATGTGAACTTTAAAACTATCAATATCGGGGGGATTTAGGTACCTGACATCACATGCTATTTTTTCAAGGACATTAAGGTAATAGTGATGTAGTGCCTTTCGAAACAAAATGATAAAAAGTTAGCTGGAAGGCATCCAAAAAAATTTATTTTAATATAAGCCTTTAAAAAGTTTTATAATCAACAAAGTTACTTGCCCAATGATTACCTAAATTGTTTACAAAAAGCAAGTCTTTGGACCGCTATATATTTTATATTATATTGTTAATTGTAATACCATAGCAATTAAATCGACTTGGTAAAAATATTATACTTTGAGAAATAATTTGGCAAGTAAATTTGAAAAAGTAATGAGATCACACACAAAACAAAAACTTGTAAAAAACCGGCCAAACCTTACACACTCAAAAGCAATGAGATCTTAATTAAAGAAATGCCAAGCTTATACCTTCATATATTTTCTCAATCTTAATTCATAAATTCACTTTACCCTGTGTCTGCATCCTTGCAAACTTGGCAAAATAAATTTGCAAAAAACTATTATATTTAAAACAACAGTTGCAAATAAAATTTTTGCCACGCTTTGCAAGAAGCAGTCAAAGGTCAAAGTAATTTAAGAATTAAGATTGCGAAAATGTAGGAGAGTCTTAAGCTTGGCATTTCTTTCTTTAGATCTAATTGTTTTTGATCGTGTAACGTTTGGCTTTTTTTTTCAAGTTTTTGTTATGTGTGGGTATTTAAAAACTTTAAAATTTAAGTTTCTGAAATAAAACAAAGCTAAATCTTGTTTTTGTATGTGTAATCTCACGCATTAAAAAACTTGTAAAAATACAGCCAAAACTTTTACACTCAAAAAGAATTTGATCTCAAAGAAGGGCTAAGCTTATCAAGCAAAATTTACTTTTCCCCGATACTGCATCGCAGTAAAGTTAGGTAAAATTTTATTGACAATCGTTTTTTTTAAATATAGTAGTACAAATTTTTTTTTGGACAGTTTTGCCCAAAGATGCAGTCACGTGGAAAAGTGAATTTTTTTTTAGATTGGCCCTTTGCTCTCGAGTGTTAAAGGTTTGGCTGTATTTTTTTCAAGTTTTTTGTATGCATGGGATTTCATTACTTTTTTAAGTTCCCTACCAAATTGAGTGGTAAAATTGAATAATGTTATGTAAAATAGTTTATTGCTATGTTATTTCCAACTCACAATGAAAGAAGAGTGAGAAAAAGAGTGAGGGATGTATATAAAGACTGAAAGAAATGATAGAAAGATCTGATTTAAAGCAGAAAGTCAATACACGAATTCAAATAGACATAGTTATAACAAATGAAAATGAAGAGATAACTTTTAGACCAGAAGCTGTTATTTTAGTACGGCAAACTCATATATCAAAAGTTTCCTCTCAAATGCTGAAAAATACCTGCCCCGCGTTCAATTTGACAACCGCGACGGAAACCTATTGTTGTTGTTGTAGTTGACACCAAGAAAACGTCAAAAGTCGTTGTTAGACGAGTGAGTAGCCATGTGATGAGAACCGGTAACATTCCCTTTCTTCCCCTTACCTAAGGCCTCTCTACCAATCATAGGGGTAGAGTGGCGCACTAGGGCCTTTCAGTTGACGCGCCCTTATACCAACTAAACTCAAAACCCTTGAATGTGTACCTAATTTTCAATCAACTTAAATTCAAATGTTCCCGGGGACTCAACACTGACTCGCTCATCCAACAACGACTTAAGCATTTTCCTAGTCTAATTGGGAAAGGCCCCCTATATACCCGAAAGTGGAAGAAAATGGATTCTTACCCCGGTCGGGAAAGATTTTGTAATTTCTGGACTGTATTTAAAAAAGAACAAAAACATGTTTTGAAATGCAAAAAAATTTCTATGGAAAACATAGCCAGTACGAAATACGTGTAAAGATTGCACGGTTAACTCAATCTCCCAGCTCTATTTGGGGGGGCCTTGAGCGTGCAAGATTCGACACATTGGACATGCATTCCACAGCCAGACAAATAATAAACAAAAAATAACTTTTCAAAAACAAAACCACTGTCGCTTTAAAAAAATTCCTAGTCATAGCAGCCTTTTTTTCCAATTTATTATTTCTTGTGGGTTTAAATCGCGAGGATTTTTTTCATTTTGATAGCAGTTCTCAGTTAACTGGTCACAGATGTCTGTATTAAAATTTCAGCTTGATCTGTTTTGCCTTTCTGCTGTATGGCATCGAAGAGACGACAGACGACAGACGACAGATGACAGATGACAGATGACAGACGACAGACGACAGACGACAGATGACAGACGACAGACGACTGATGACAGACGACAGACGACAGATGACAGACGACAGACGACAGACATTGTCACAAAAAGACTAGATCGACGCGTTGTAGACTACGTTTGCTGCTCTTACTCGTCTAATTAAAATGGGAAAATTCACAATAATTTTTTATTTTGTCCTAGTTATAGACCTTTATAAGAGTTTACTAAATATATCTGAAATTTATTCTCATTCAGTACGCAAACGGTCAGTCTAATCATCATCATCAGATTCTGTTAGACTCATGCAAGGATACAAGGCTAAAAGTGGCGGGGGCATTCAAAATTCCCAATTTTAACAACAAATATGGCCAACGTTCACTTTCTTACTCGGTTCCTTCTACGTTCAACTTGATGCCCTCCTCACTGAAAACCTTGTCTAACATTTCAAAAATTAAAACTGAACTAAAATCTTATCTTCTTTCTGACACCTTTTGACAATGTTTTCCGATTTATTTATTTATTTTTCTAAGCTCTTTGTTCTTTTTCTGTAATTTTTTGGATTTCACAAATTAACTGAATATGTCATGCAACCATAGTATTTATACATACATGTTTTTCATGTTTATTTTGGTTATATGTTCCGTTCTCTGTATTGTCACCATCTTAAATAATTTATTAATTGTCTTTACCCCACAGTTAAGCCTTTTTCAGGCTTTGTGGGTTTTTTGATTATATTCTTGTTAGATTTATTTCTGTAGGCCTATGTAACATTAATTATTTATTTGTACAATTTTGCTATGGTGTATGAGTCATGTATGTTCTATGTTCTATGACAATAAAATTTATATAAATTCAAAAAAAAAAAAATATGTGTTGACGGTAAGTTATTTCTGGTAGTTTTTTTTTTACGAATAATTATTAAATTGGCACCGCGACAAAAAAAAGTTCCAACTCAAACATGTTTCTTATTTTAATACCTGTGTTAACCATGCAAACGTTTTGAAATTAATACCTGTGTTAACCATGCAAACGTTTGAAATATCTCATCGAGTGGTACGTGGCCGAGATAATATAGAAGTTTGAATGTTTGCTTCTGTATGTTGAATTCGATATGTTTTTATTTATTGCTCAGAGTAGTCAGGGTAATAAGCGGAAAAACTAGGCAATAAGTGATACAGGAAACAAACTTCCTAGTTTGATGTATGAATGTAATTATATATTTTTGGGGCGGCCTCAAAAAAGGGTCCCAAAAGATAGTGACCTCCAGAGAGATCTGAACTTTCTAAGTTGAACCTTTTTTTTGCGGAGTTTCTAAGTGATTTTTGGCATAAAATATAATACATATTAATAGAGATACGGTTTCAAATAATTCTTAATTAATTAATTCAAAAAATTTGATTAAAAAAAACGAAATGGCGGCCAATTAATTTTTAAAACAACGATATTTTGTCTATTATTTTTAAGACTAACTGTTATAGATACGAGGAAAATATTTTACACACTAATGAACATGACAATAACAATCAGTTTTAGGGACAGCCCCAAAATGGCACCCCACTATTAAACAATCAAGCTTCTCAAATGCCAGCATACTACTACAGCAAACCTCTTAACCATATCACTAGAAAAGACTTCCTATAACCTGTCCTTCCAGTCGATTATAATATATTCAGCTTGGCTTTCAAGTCGATTGCATCAGAGGTGGTTTACTCTATGACAAAAACAATTTAAACGCTACCTAATCATATACTCGATTGTTGTAGTTTGTACTTCATAGGAAATTTACTCATGTGTATTCTAACATAGCGAGTGTGCTAGTAAGCAAATTAATTACCAGGTAATACAATTCATATCGCATATTTGAAATCTATTTTATTTATCCCAGTAGGATAAAAAAAGAGAAATTTTATTTATTTGGGATTACTAAAATAATCTTGGAAAAATTATAATAAAAAATGATTTCATATTATGAAAGCCTACTCAACTCTTATTCAAAACAACATTTTCCCGATATATTGTAGAAACAAAATGTATTCTGTGAGTGTACAGGATGTGTCCCCAGACGGCTACCACCAGCTACTGGGTCTCAGCTATTACAAGGTCCATGGCGAGCTAGCACCCTCCTGGGATCGAGCCAGGAAGGTGTGCATCGAAGAGGGTGGCCACCTGGCAGTACTCAACTCCGAAGAAGAGGCTCGGGTTCTCTCGGCAATGTTCGCCGCTGCCAACGTGAGCGCAGGGATGCAACACCCTGCTGCCGTATACATCGGGTTCCACGATATTGTCATAAATAACGAGTGTAACTGCTAATAGATGATGAATTAGCGGTAGGCTTATATCTGGGGCGTAGCTAGTTTGATGTTGATTGTTACACTCACCATTCAGTGACCAGGAAAGCTGATAGGTGGTTCCAGGATGTGGATTAGAGTTAGGTTCTGAACATAATTAAACGCCTGATTCAACCAAAGAGACACACTGTATTTGCTGCATTAAGACCTACTCTGGTCATCAGCTCATCCATGTACGGCTATCGTGGAACGTGGATTCAACCCCTTACACTATGATTCATAAGATAACGTGAGCTCTTGGCTTACCCTCACCCTATACCCTGGTATGGAGGAGTCGTTACGGCCGTAGGACCCCCTTGGCTGGATGTCGACGGTTGTAGCTGGACGTCGGTGGTCGGCGGGGAGCGACGGCGGGCGTAGGCGTCGGAGAGCGTCGAAGAGCGTCAGCGAGCGAACACGTCGGTGGGCGTCGGTGGTCGTCGGTGGTGTTGGCAGACGTCGGTGCGTGTCGAGGTCTCTATAGTTCGTCTTCTCAGTTTGCGATACCCTTGTGTAGTTTCTCAATAGGGACACCTAGTCCTGGTGATAATCGACTCGCTTGCGTTGGTCCTCGGATCGGCTGAAGACCCCTAGTCTCCATGCAAGCCCAAATCCAACTCCCCGATCCGCTCGTCCATTCAGCCACCACCAAGCCTCGAACTCATGACTCCTCGCACTCTCCCCTCCCATGAGGCTCAAGTCCATAGTCAGCACCCCCTCTCTCGTCCCCTCCTGGATTCTTCCATGTCTGGTCGCCAAACACGTGTCTTCTCCTAACTCCCACCATCGTCTTCAAGATGTAAGGTATGGAAACTCCCCTCGTGGCCTCATTAAATAATCCTTGTCAACTTGTTGAACTACGTTCGCATTCTTCCAAAAAACAACACGAACGTAACTGTTTAATTATCGTCATACGTTTACATAGTCGCCACATTCCTATGTAAGCAACCAAAACATTCGTTGTTTACAGAGATTGCGACAGGTGACAACCATAACACCAGGAGACTGAAACCATCCTTATGGTAAAACTAGTAACAAGGGTAAACTACCCTGTTACATGACATCCCCGGTCCATCTTCCAAATGATCGACTCTGATCATTTAAAAGGTAATACCGGACTTCTCAAGGAATCATTCCCCAAGTCGCAATCTCCATCCTCCTGCCCAGATCTTCTCTCTTCATCCTCTTGAATCCTCTTCTTGCTACTCCTCATCTTCCCGAAGTATCCTCCCTGACGACATCAACCAGCTCAATACCCCCATACGACACGCACAAACCTCCAATACCATACCAAGGATAACTATAGCTAAAATCTAGCCGAAAAACTACAAAAAAAACAAGATAGAAAAAAAAACAATTTAGAATTCCACGTTCATATCGACAACCATAGCACAGATTTACCTTTGACATACAATATGAATAAAAGAGAGAAAAAAAAAAACTCTGACTCCACCTGACAGTAAACTTTCCTAGGCAAGCGTAACCTCTATAGGTCAGCATCTAAAACCATTTCGTTTACACCTGAAAAACTCGAATTTAAACTAACACAGGCAAGCCAAGAACAAACAAAACAGAATATAGTTATTATTTAATTGCCTGTGCATACAAACACATAAAAAAAACCAATCACAACACATTAAAATCTACTGTCATTGCTAAGTAAATTTCATTCTTAAATCTCTTGTTTAAAATTCCTCTATCAATGAAATAAATGACAGTGTGTCCCAACAGTGTAGACGTAGTCCAGGACAATTCTCCGAGACTCGTCCGAAATATGCAGGCAAGTACTGCAGCCCCTCGTGATAAGAGTCCAAACATGTAAGAAGCAAGGCAGCCAAAAATACTAAAACAGACAAACAAACTAGAACAGAAATGTATACCAAGATACGTAGCACATCGTTTCGTATTAACAGCTCTTCAATCATAACAATAACAAGGCTGACGCGACATTCCACGCCAAGACCTTGCCACTGCTTGCAAAACATTACACTCAGCATTATTACCGTTCCACTTTATTCTACTGAACTTGAAAAATCGTTACAATAATAAATAAACAAAGTTACTTGCTACTTATCACCATAACAGCAAAGATTGAACGAATTTCACATGAAAACAATCTTTTTAAATTTTCTTTAAACATTAAAAATTTATAAAAACAAAATAATAATACTGACATAAACAACATTAATTTATATAATAAATTACATAATTTCAAATTACTCAAAGAAAAACATAAACACAAATGATGCTGCCTAGCTTGTCACGAGAGTTAGATTAAACCCACGTATCCACGTGTCGTACTGCTATATTTATATACAAGTATGACCTCATCGCATTACAGCATGTCTCGGGCTAAATCCATGGCTCAAACAGCCCTACTAAGAAAAGAAAACAGAAACAATCACACAACATGATTGTGCCTACTATTATATTTATACAATTTATCAACCAACTGTTCTCCATAATTTTATTTCATTTTTAAACTGTAACAGAAATCAACGCAAAATAAACAATACAGCAAATTAAAATTCAAACTCAGACCATGATGTTGCCAACCGAAGCTACAGAATTAGCAAGTAACCCGCTTCCTTTCAACCACACCCACGCTTCCCTCCTTTGACTACAAGAAAAATAGCCAAACTTAGGGTGCCCTATCTAACCTTAAGCCTAACTTATACTAAAATGTACTATAATATAAACTATACAATATAAAATATCGTATGAAATAAACCTAAACAACGTGCACACAAGATAGCAGAAGGCCGACTCAATAATAACCCTACTTATTCTAGAACTTAATACTAGCATTCCGGACACCCCTAGCACAAAACACCACGAAGAAACCACCCCTGCCAGCCACTACCAACAATTCCAGGGTCGCGAGCCCCTACCTTGTTACATACCCAATCCACTAACTAACTAACTCGCATTCCGTCCGGCAACAGCAAAATGGCAGAGACAAAACAGGGCAATGACAGTGATCCAAAGAGACTGACGCCCTAGTCAAAAGTCCACAAACAGTAGTTACAACCAGTATAAACAAGTATACCTGTACCCCACTGTGTGACCTATGAAATCTGTTTCCCCAGCCAGAGAAAAGAAAACTACAATTATTCTAGCCTGGTACGTAAGTACCCATCTCAAAATATAATAATGAAAACCGTTAGTTTTCAATAACAATGATCGTTTCCAAGAATAACCATCGTGTATGCACCTAGCAATACTAATTTCCATATTCGGCCATAGCAGACCGACAATCCACACGTGCTAAACAGCAAAATATAGCACAATGCCCTGCTGTCTGTAGCCAACACTATAGGCACCTAGCCAGTGAATGCAAGAAAATACCTAACCGAGGCATGAACCAGGACCACCAATATCACACTGAACCTTTCGAATGCGAAAACCATGGCCCCCACAACTGCCTTGACAACTCATATGAGTAGACCTACCTAAGGCTAATCTCCAAGAGTTAAAATCCAAATTCCAGTGGCCAAAAAACATCTGGTCTTACACTCGAAATCGAGAATTCATGTCACCAGATATAAAAATATCCTAGACTGAATAAGTATTCCAGAAACATAATCCCGGAATAAACAAAAACAACATAAGACTAATAATGATAGTACCTAACTATAGCCATAGAATAATACCATCGATAATATCAATCAATTCGATCAAATATTCAACAATATCTATTCTAAATCTAGGCAATGACCACCTCATGACCTCAGACTGGTCATGAAGCAACAACACGTCGAACGTAGCAAACTCGAATAGTGCGAACGCCTAGATCAACAGCAAGCAATGACACGTCCTTGCAACATCAACAGAACTGCGCCCGCCGCCTGAGGGCAATCCCCTCGTTCCAACTAGCGACAGCAATCCAGCCAGTGAAATAAAATAGCTGTCTAAACAACTAGAACGAAAAGTGAAGTAAATAATTCTCATTTACACCTACCGTGCTGTGGCCTCCCACAACAAAAACGAAGACGAAACTACACCTGTAAATACATACCGAACGTACAACATTCTACACCTTTTTTACACGTACAGGGTGCGTCAACGGTGCACCCAAACAGAACTAAACTACAGGTAGTATTCCCCCCATGCCTAAAAACACCGGGGGGACCGCGCAGCTACCGCGGTCTCTAGACCACATCACGGCCGGCCGTCCGAGCCGCGGCCTCGCCCGAGCCCGCGCACCGACCAATCAGGAGCCAGTACGGGCGCTACAGCAACATTGCTCGATCCCCGGTTTGCGTACAAAGACATCCCAGCAGAAGTTACTTAACTCGAAGCACAACGTCGCCATAGCAAAACACATTCCTAGCCTCTGCAATTTAGCTCAACATTCATAATAATCAACTATGCAAACGTCGACAAAAAAAAAAACACCTAGACGGGACCCATTTAATAAATTTTAATTACCTAGTAATTAAAAATCAACACATTCTAATCAATCCATTGTTAACCCATTCAACAATCAAACTAATTACCAAGTAATTAACCATTCTTAACCCTTCACCACACACTAGAGACACACCAAATCAGATCGGCGCCTGCACCATGTCATAAATAACGAGTGTAACTGCTAATAGATGATGAATTAGCGGTAGGCTTATATCTGGGGCGTAGCTAGTTTGATGTTGATTGTTACACTCACCATTCAGTGACCAGGAAAGCTGATAGGTGGTTCCAGGATGTGGATTAGAGTTAGGTTCTGAACATAATTAAACGCCTGATTCAACCAAAGAGACACACTGTAATTGCTGCATTAAGACCTACTCTGGTCATCAGCTCATCCATGTACGGCTATCGTGGAACGTGGATTCAACCCCTTACACTATGATTCATAAGATAACGTGAGCTCTTGGCTTACCCTCACCCTATACCCTGGTATGGAGGAGTCGTTACGGCCGTAGGACCCCCTGGCTGGATGTCGACGGTTGTAGCTGGACGTCGGTGGTCGGCGGGGAGCGACGGTGGGGGGTAGGCGTCGGAGAGCGTCGAAGAGCGTCAGCGAGCGAACACGTCGGTGGGCGTCGGGGGTCGTCGGTGGTGTTGGCAGACGTCGGTGCGTGTCGAGGTCTCTATAGTTCGTCTTCTCAGGTTGCGATACCCTTGTGTAGTTTCTCAATAGGGACACCTAGTCCTGGTGATCATCGACCGCTTGCGTTGGTCCTCGGGTCGGCTGACGACACCTAGTCTTCATGCAAGCCCAAATCCAACTCCCCGATCCGCTCGTCCATTCGCCACCACCAAGCCTCGAACTCATGACTCCTCGCACTCTCCCTCCCATGAGGCTCAAGTCCATAGTCAGCACCCCCTCTCTGTCCCCTCCTGGATCTTCCATGTCTGGTCGCCAAACACGTGTCTTCTCCTAACTCCCACCATCGTCTTCAAGATGTAAGGTATGGAAACTCCCCTCGTGGCCTCATTAAATAAATCCGTGTCAACTTTTTGAACTACGTTCGCATTCTTCCAAAAAACAACACGAACGTAACTGTTTAATTATCGTCATACGTTTACATAGTCGCCACATTCCTATGTAAGCACCAAAACATTCGTTGTTTACAGAGATTGCGACAGGTGACAACCATAACACCAGGAGACTGAAAAACCCTCCTTATGGTAAAACTAGTAACAAGGGTAAACTACCCGTTACATGACAATATGTTCACAGAGGGGGACTACGTCACAATCCTTGGTAATTAATTTCGATTAAGTTTTTTATGGTAGAATTTTCTTAAGTATTTTAGTACTATAGATTTGTTCCTTATAAAATAAATATGATGCAAAATATCGACACATAGGATATCTAAACTAAGAGTCTAGTGAGTGAATCCCCTTTGATGATACACTTTTCCGTTCACCCGTCCTAATCGTCCCTGTCGCACGTAAATCTATCGATCGAATTTTATTTTTGCACACTATTTGTTTACCATGACAACAGAGAAAGGTTTTCAGTTAAGATTATCTTTTATTACCAAAATTATTTTTTTTTTGGGGGGGAGGGGGTTAATATGTACGCTTAGATAGATGATTGAAGTGAATTCATTGATGTATACCCCGGATATAATCCTGCTCATAGTTTTTCGGATAAGAATGCTGATAATAGTTGCTTTTTGTAATACATATTCTTCCTTCACAATACATCCCCACGGGAACACAACGGTCGATCCTACGTGGTATATTGGTCGGTGGGGTTGGATATTGGTCATATGTTTTTCAAAGTTATTCCAACGTTGGCCAAACGTTGGGATTTGGGTTGACCCCATCGAAATTTTACTGGTTGGTTTTTAGACATTTTTCTACGTACGATTATCGTTGAGTAGAGTAGAGTAGAGTAGAGTAGATCTTTATTCACTTAAGACTAATACATGGTACAAGTATACACCTCTTCGTGAAGAGGGAGTGAATAGTTCCTAAGGCTAAAACATGGTAAAAAATGAATAATAAAATAGAATGCATATTTCATGTGAATCAAGCTAGTATTGAGAATTGAAGTTGTTTGAATAGATTAATTGAGTATTGAAATGAAAAAATGAAATGAGTAATTGGTTTGATATGATACAATACGATGTTATTTAGGATGAATAATAAATATAAAACACTAGCATATGATATGATATAATGATTATGAAATGGAATTAGTATTGTATTTAATATATACGTGTAGTAGTACGAATCTATAAGGGGCAGTTTGTAGTGGACATGGTAAATTTAAAAATTTACTAAATATAAAATGGATAATCAAATAAAATGTGTATTTTATGTTAATCAAGTTATATGTATTATTATTATATAATACTAGTATTGAGAATAGAAGTTTGAATTGATTAATTCAATAATGAAATGAAAAAATGAAATGAGTTATCGATATGATATAATACAATACGATGTTCATTAGGATGTATAATAATATAAAACGCTAGCATATGGTATGATATGTTTATGTATTATTGTTTTATGTTTAATAGGGATTAGTTTTGAATTTAAAATATACGTGTAGGGTCTATAGTACGGATCTACAAAGGAAAGTTAGTAGTGAAGAACAAGGTAAATTTATAAATTTACTAAATATAAAATAAATAATCAAATAGAATGAGAATTTCAATGAGAATCAAGTTATATGTATAGGCCTAGTACTAGTATGGTATACTAGTACCGGTATTGAGAATTGAAGTTATTTGAATTGAATAATTGAGTATTGAAATGAAAAAAATGAAATGAGTAATAGGTAGCCTATCCTATGATATAATGATTATATGAAAGGTATTATTATTGAATTTAAAATATATGTGTAGGGCCTAGCCTATAGTACGGATCTATAAGGGACAGTTTGTAGGGAGGACAAGGGTTAATCTGTTAGGAATTCATTTAGTGAGTAAAATGCTCTTTCTACTAGAAATGCTTTTAATTTGCTAATAAATGTAGTATGATTTTGATGTCTCTGATGTGTTTTGGCAGTTTATTGTATATGGAGAGGCAGGCGTATATAGGTCCTTTGGAATATTGCGAGGTTTTATGATGGGGGACATGGATGTTAGAAATTGCACGGGTGTTATAAGTATGGATGGATGAGTTTTTAGGAAAGTGTTCTGAATGTGTACGTACAAAAATAGCGGCAAGTTGTATAAGGACACTGACCAGGGTCAGAATGTTTAAATTTGGGGAAGATTTTACGGCAGGATCTCTGCCATGAGAATCCTGTGATGATGCGTATAGCTCGTTTTTGGAGTAAAAAGACACGATTAGCTAGGTTAATATACGGCCAAATACAACTGGTTGATTTTATGGTGGACGCTAACATCGGTTAAACGTTGGTATTTATGTGTGTGCTGCCAGATTATGATTGGTTGGTTTTTAGTCATTTTCCGACGTAGTGTCATCGTTGGATTTCAGGTGATACGTTTGCCACCGACTTAAAAACAAGGTTGGTTTTTGGTTAGTGACCGACCGTCAAATTACTACGTAGAAAACTTATCTGGCGCAATGGACACAACTACGTAGACTCGACGTCGAATATATACGTTGGCCCAACCAAACCGTCCAAGTCGGCACAACGTTGGTTGGCTTGCCGTATGTGTTCTTGCTGGGATATTATTGAAATCATTTGGGATAAAAACAAGTGGTCACACCATGGAGTTATAAATAGTACTGGCGTACTGGAGGCGCAGGTGTGTGGTCGGCGGTGTACAAGTTAGCACTTCAAATTGGCAGACATTTTGATTGTTAACTTGGTAAACCAAGGTAACCTAGGGCCTACCACAGTTCATGGTAGCAAAGTTTAACCTGCTAGTAGTGGTTATAACAATCAAAATGGCGAATAGGCTCAAAGAAACAAACACGATTGTGGACGTGCTGTTCCATTTGAGCTAGACCTCCTTATCATCCAACTCCATGGTCACACGATACACTTTTGTTTGCATTGAGTAAATTTGTCAAAAAGGGTCAAAGGGTGCATCATTCAATAATATTACTTACTTTTATGGAAACATTTATACATTAAAAAATACATTTTTGACTAATTTCTACAGAACATATAAATTTGGCGTTCTGAATGTTATATAAAATTAAAAAGCGTTATATAATAGACGAGTGAGCGCAGCGCTAACAACTGCTAACAAAATGAAAAAAATCCGTCGCGATTTAAACCTAAAAGTAGGCATAATAATAAGTTAAAAAATAGACTGCAACTGTGTAGGAATTATTTGACCGACAATGGTTTTGTTTTTGAAGATTGTACAGAAGATGAAGACAGACACACGCACAGGCATAAACGCATCAAAGTGCCGCAAAACTTGCCATTGATACTTCGTTCGCTCGGCTCACTCGTCACACGTCGTTGAGGTATAGTTTATTTGGATTAAGGGCGCGTCAACCGCTATGTCATAAAACGCCACTCTAGAGTTGAAGATATAGGGAGGAAAATCCTATGCTGGTTAAAACCAGCTACGGGTAGGTGAAAGAAAAAGGGCGGTTCTCACATTGTGGTCGTCGCTGTCATCGTTCGTGTCGTTATGGTCGTCGTCGTTGGACCAGCGAATTTTTCCCAAAGATAGAGTAAGTCTCTTTTCTCGAATTTTGCTTTTTGCCGAGTCATGCTCTGGACCAAATGTCCTAACAGGCCTACGTTTACGTACGTTTATCTAGAATTTCTAGCATAGGTTCGAATAAAGAAGGCTAGTGTTCGATTTTAACTAGGGAAAACGCCAAAGTCGTTGATAGACAGGTGAGTGAGCCATGTGTTGAGTACCCGGGAACATCCCCTATCCTCCCCTATACCTAAGGCTGGGTCTAGCTCAGTATGGAGAATGATACCGGATATTCAACACATGGCTCACTCACTCGTCTATCAACGATTTTGGCGTTTTCTAGTCTAGTTTGCTTAGGCGCCCTTACACCCGGAATGTGGGAGACCTGGGTTTAATCCCATGGTTGGTAAAGATTTTGTAGGTTTATGGATTGTATAAAACAAATATTTAACATGTTTTGAAATGCATATAACGCAGTTTAGTCTACATCAATCGTGACAATACTACGGAAAACATAGCCAGTACGAAATACGAGTAAAGATTGCAAGGTTTACTCGATGTCCCAGCGGAATTTAGGGGATCCTTGGTCACTGATATGCATGTTATCACAGCCTGCCAAAAAATATTCAATGAAAGTGACTTCTTCAAGAACAAAAGCATTGTTGTTAAAATGAAACCTACACATTTCAAGCAGATTTTTCGATTTATTATTTCTTGTTGGTTTAAATCGCAACGGATTTTTCTCATTTTGTTAGCAATTCTTAGTTAGCTGGTCACGGATGCCTGTTTAAAATTTCAGCTCAATCTGTTTGGTCGTTTGGCTGTTTAGGACCGGACAAACATTTAACAGACACATTAGTCACGACGAAACCCGATTGAGTAGCGTTATAGACTTCGTTTCGCTGTGCTCACTCGTCTAATTATATACTGCAGAGTACCTTTAAGATCGACTGTATTGCAATGTGTCTTGTGAATTATATGCAGAATTAGATGGAAAAAAAACACGTGATACCACCGATTTGTGGAAATTTTGTCTGTCACCGAATTTTACAATATTTATTGTTATAATTTTATATACCTATGGCAGTGGAATTTTATGCACATGCAAATTCTTGGCTCATATTTCACACATTTTTAATCATTGTGAGTTTAAATTGAAAGAGATTTTACTTATTATGTTAGCAGTTCTATATGTACTGGTACCGGATGTCTGATTAAAATTTCAGCTCAATCTGTTAGGCCGTTTGACCGTATGGGATCGAACAAACAGACAAAATCATGAGAAGACCAGTTCGATTTGCGTTGTAAGACTCATTCGCTGCGCTCACTCGTCTGCATCTACAATTGTGAAATAATTTTAGGTCTTGGCCTCCTATGTGGCGTATTAAATATGATTTCATAATAAAAAATATTCACTATAAACAACGTAAAGAGAAAATGGGTTATCAATTTTCCTTTTCAATGATAAAGTAGAAATGTTAAAGTCTGAGCACACTTAACACGTCCAGTTCATAAACACATCCAACATTAATTCTTATGCAACAAAACTTCTCCTCATTGTTCAATGACCACTCTTTCAATAAACCTATTTCTTGTTATATTAATTTAATTTCACCACTTTCGTATTCAAAACCATAGTAAGTAATTTTAAAATAAATTTACTGCCACAATATACGCACGCTTCTTCGGCTGTGTTTATTGTCAGTCCTGGATAAACAATCATAGAATAGGATAATATGTTAGAAAAATATCGACGAATGACAAAGTGTGACCTGGTTGTCTTACAGATCAGCCCCTGAGCTCAGCTGGCTACATCCAGTGGGGGCCGAATGAGCCCAGCGAGTACTATTTCCCAGGTATAGGAGAAGACTGTGGTTGTATCAACAAGAGCGGAGGGCTAAACGACATGAACTGTGACGAGCCCCAGCCTTTCATCTGCGAGCGAGTTTAAGAGGGTGATGTGGCAGCATAGAGAGCCTACATACTAGGAAGCGAGTGGCCATCTGGGTATCTGTTCAATTGGCTGCTCAATTTTTCATCCAAGACGCTAACCATCAAACATGTGTCAGAGATAGGGCCTAGGCCTAGATCACAGCCTGATAATATGCATGAAGGCTGGTGGGAATGTAAATTAACAGCTTTTTAAAGCAAGAACAACAATGCAATCGTTTACGAGCGGTTTTAGTAACTGCCAAATTAATTTTTGAATCAATGATTTTAATAAGTGATGACATCAGAAAATCTGGTTGCCCTGAACAAAGACGAATTAGCTTTTAAAGAAATTGCCTCACCCCAATACAGAAATACTTCATAGACTAATTCCATTAACATAATATAATACCACAAAAATTGTCAGCTTTGGTGTAAAATTATATTATAGTTAACGCATTAATTGATTATAAAATAACTGTACGTCTTATAGATATTTTTATCTAAGCTGTCCTGTTCTAAAATATGAATACATAATCTGTAAACTAGGCCAATATTTTAATGGAATTTAAGCATTCATTAATGGTCCGTAAAGAAAAACACTGTTGAAATAGGCACTTCGAAAAATTACTAGATAGAGAAAAGTTTTTAAAAGTAGTTTTTAGCAATTAGTGCCGTAATGGTAAAAACAGTGTTGGAATAAATACTGTGTGTACAATGCATTGCCGTGGGCAGCCATAATGGAATATCGTCACACTTATATTGTAAATCGCGTTGTTAAACAACTTTATTGCTCACTGTCTCACTGTCTTGTCCCTTGCTCTCCTAGATACTCTATCATCTGGTATATCTTGCTCTTTCCGTATCCACATTAATCTTCCAATTGAATAAATGTTACCAAAAATAAAAATGATAATGGCTGGTGAACACTCCAACAATCATTGCCATATCCACTTACAAGAACATCCATGTCAAATCACCTATAACTAGACTAGAGGTACGTTTAAAAATTATAAATAGTAGTAGTGATGCACTACAACAACCCCTCCTCGCCCCCCAAACCCCATTAAAAAATCGGAAAAACAAATTTTAATTGACAGGGATTAAAAAATGTGTACATAACTTCAATCAACAAATAATATCCTCGAAGGGACAACATGACAATATATGATTCTACTGACTATAACAAAACAGGGTCCTAAAACAATCGCTACTCAGCGATTAATTATAGAGGACATTCCCCTACCCAACACCCTAAAAATATTCGTGACTATACAGCATTGCAACAATAGGTATGGAACTCGCAACCCCTCGCTTGTATAGGTCTTATCAACCAAAATAAATCTATAAATAGAATAAAACCGAAATGAAAACTAGATATTATTGTTTCGACTTTATCCAGATTGTCGCCATGCTGGCCATTAGTGTGTCGTGCACCCTGGCCTACCCCCAGCAGGAACACGGACACTACGAGCAAGCCCCTGTGGCTGTTGATCACCATAAGCACGAACTACACTACTACCATTGAGTTAATTGCTACATTCACTCAACGCTATTACCCATACTTAAAAAGTGTAAAATATATTATAAATAGGAATTTCTTAAAATACAAACCTACCCAAAATATGAATGCAAATCTCAAAATGATCTCGATCGAATTGTGCGGCTAATTGGAAAGTCAATATAATAATCTTTTTAAAAGAATACAACATATTTTCGTTTGTAAAAGAATACAACATATTTTCGTTTGTAATGTAATGTAACATTAAAAGCAATTTTTGCTTGTACGTGTTTGGTATGGAAACGAATGGTTCTCTCCACTGCCGTTTTGTCGTTTAGATTTGAAATTATAAACAATGCATTTCCTTTTGAATATTGTACATTTTGGTTTTATTGGGTAAATGTTGCTTTTTGGCGGATTTCTCAATCATCACATTATATTTACGGACAAGCGGTATGAACAGGTTTTGCTTTGTGGATATGATTTCTTGCAAAAAATTCATAATTAAAGCATATTATTCCCATATTCAATTGAATTTAATTTTTGGATCATATTATTTTTTTAGTGGACGATTGGCATTGTATCAGATAAACATTTTGGTTTTATAATTGGGCAAGTTCGGTGTTTAATAGTGATTCATTTTTCCATTTTTAGGGCGCGACTCTCGGGAGCGGCCTTATAGGTTTGCAACAAGTTTATAGATTATGTATCTGTGTACATTTGGAGCGCGTCAAGACCTATGCATTTATTTGAGGTAGAAGATATTAACCAATGTCAACGAAACTTTACAATTATTTTTCCAAAAGAACACTGCATCACTCCTTAAAATTTCATACTGTTTTGAGGGGCGTAAGTGTTCCTAAATGCAAGTTCAGTCAGCCGTCAAATTTTGACATTTTACACATCTTGATAGTTTTTCATCAAAAGTCTGCTATCAATTTTGAGTTATCGCAACGAAACTCAAACTCGACCTGCCTCGATTGTTTGTGAATAGAATACTACAAAATAAATTTTCATGACGTCATTAGTTGCGAGCACGTGTGTGACAGAAATTAGTCAGATCCGTGTACATTTAGCGCGCGTCAAGACCTACGTATTTATTTGAGGTAGAAGATTTTAACCGATGTTAACGAAACTTCACATGCATGATCCCAAAAGAACCATGCATCACTCCTTAAAATTTTATACTTTTGTGGGGGGCGTAAGTGGTCTTAAATGCAAGTTTAATTTACTTATTTTTTTTCGGATCCGTGTACATTTAGCGCGCGTCAAGACCTACGAATTTATTTGAGGTAGAAAATATTAATTGATGCAAACGAAACTTTACAGGCATGATCCCAAAAGAACCGTGCATCACTCCTTAAAATTTCATACTTTTGTGAGGGACGTAAGTGTTCTTAAATGCAAGTTTAATTTACTCATGTTTTGCTTTCGATCCGTGTAATGTTGGTCGTAGCTAAGTGATGAAAACTTGAGTAAAGGGTCTGGCTCGCTCTCTTGGTGATTGAAGCGTTTTGGGGTGGGGGGGGGGGAGGTGGCATGCCTGTGAGTGTGACTCCAGGCCTCTTATACTACCATAAGGGTTTTGTCTCGAGCAGGGATTGGAACCGGAACCGGAACCGGAACCGGAACCCGGAACCGTTTGAAACCGTTTCATATTGTAGAACCGGAACCGGAACCTGAACCGTTTGTACAGGTGGTCTATGGAACCGGAACCGGAACCGAACCGTTATATTACACAAGGTTCTTAAAGGTTCTTAAAGGTTCATAAAGGTTCCAAAATATCTGCTTTTAATTTTCAACAAAATTAAAATTTCAACTTTTCGAATGATATTCAAATAAAAACGCTGAAAATTCGTTCACTAGTTTTTGAAAAAAATTCTTGGCTATTCAGTTTTTTGTGTAAAACTTACATTTTTTGTCTTCTCACCTTCTGGGTCACATCCTGTCCGATATGGCCCGGCCCGCAAAGACCTTTGCTGTTCAGCTTTGACTAGATTGATCTCAGTGAACATTTTACTTAAAATAAATAAATAATAAATAAATTTTATTTAGAGTCTGCCCACTCAGTTATATAACTGATTTTCAGTGGGGGACTTTAAATCAAAGCGACCAAGCCAACCCTGCAGGCCCCGACGCAATCGACGAGTGAGCGATAACCAACCAAAGATCGATATTTGTAATAGAAAATATAGCAATCAGTGGTATGGACAGTGCGAACACCCGCGAATCAACGCCAGAATCAACAAGGCCGATTCAGAACAACTCTGAAATTTATTATGTGCTTCGTTGCTAGGACGGCTCCAAAGTCACCGTTTACAAACTCCTAAGACAAGAACTGATGGACTTAAGTCCAAATCAAAGGTTAAAAAACTTCTGACTTAAGCGGAATCGAACCCTGGACCTTCTGCATTGGAAGCAGATACGCTAACCACAAGACCAACGTGATGAAACGTGATGAATAGGCTACTAATACGATCTTTATTAAAAAAGTAAACTAAACAAAATGAACTATACCTACGTGAAACACACAATCAATAAATGAACTGAAATCTCTTAATTTATTTTTATTTGTAATTTTTTATTTGAAATTTACCAATTATATTATTCATTAGGGCCTATACAACATTATTAATAAATATTATTGTAATTATTTTATTTTTATGACTTAATTTAAATTTTTAACCAATGTCCAATAGTCAAAATTTGTAGGGCTTACTTTTACAACTTCCCACGACTTTGCACTAAATATTATTTTAAAGAACCGGAACCAGAACCGTAAAGAACCGTTAAGAACCGGTTCTTACGGAACCTTTATACATTAGGAACCGGAACCGGAACCGGAACCGTTATAAAATTTGGAAGTGGAACCAGAACCGGAACCGGAACCGTTATGAATAAAGGTTCCAATCCCTTGTCTCGAGGTGTGTTTCTGCTAGTTGGTGATTAAGCACGTGTAATCAAAATGCTAGTGTTAATCGGATTTTGTATCAGTTCCTTCTTGCAATTGTTTACTTTTCGACGTTAGAAGACGCTGTGAGTGGGCTACGTGCCACAAATACTACCGTATGGCAGTGATTACCTTCATGCGCGACGTAAGTTTGAACGTGTTACTATCATAATATTATCTGTGCTATTATAATTATGTCTGGATTAAGAGAAATGACTACTATATTTCGACGATGCATAAGTAGTTCACAATAGAATAACATTGCTTTGCCTGAAACTACGAAAGTCTCAGGCAACCCCAACCGGGTATTGCACCCGATCCTTTTGCTTGCCATGCGGACCCTTAATTCTCGAAGGTGAATCTCAAGTTATGGCCGCAAGAGGTTGACCACGTTAAATATAACTAAATAAAGATCAACACCTTTGATTTATGTATTGATGTTTATTCATGTATGAGATAAAAATATTCACCTAAAATGTATAAAAGTACGTGATTTTTTAAATATATTTCGACGTTAAAAGACGCTGTGAGTGTGCTACGTGCCACAGATTTGACCGTATTGCAGTGATTACCTTCATGGTATGTTACCAATTTTGCGTGATCACAATGTTACTTACAAAAATTCATACCTTGATCATTTGACTAAAAAATGGCGTTAAACTAATTACGAATTTTATTCTTCATATAAATCATTATTTATATTATTCATTTCATCATCTAATTATTAATCCAATCAATGGTATTGAGACATTTAAATATTTTGAACAGATCATGGATTGGCCGCATGGTCCAGCGGTGGAAGTTTGTTTACTTTTTGTTTCCTGAGTGGCTACTCCACATGTCTGGCGTTCGAGGGGTTGTCTTGAGTAAACATTCTGATACGACTTTTTATTTGGGTGCTCCCTGTGTTACTACGTGTGCATAAAATAATATAGCCAGGGATCTTGACCTACTATTTCTCAGTGATGATTACTAACTTATCTAAACATTCGACAACCATCCGCTAGCGTCTTACGCAACACTCCCATGTGCGGGATTTTCCCAGCCTCTATGTAAACAGCCAATTGACGGAGATTATTTATGTCGCCTCGCGACACATTAGTGGGCTCGGTTATTTACAAAATTCCTTACACAACACTAACAGTGAGTCCCCTGTCTGTTATCACGGCAACAGTGACGCAACGCAATAGAGTTCTGAAAATAATAATAATATAAGAGCACTGAAAATCAGTTATATAACTGAGTGGTAGACTAAATACAATTTATTTAATTTATTTATTTAATAGACTCCTTCATGCTGGAGGTTGCGAGTTCGATACGGGTTACCGGCCACAAGTTATGAAGAAATATAATTTGGAGTCGGTTTCATATAGTGATTGCAAGGCTGCGGGCACCTTTCAGTTTGAAGTATAATAATGTCCCTATAGTGCGTTGTGCGAGATTTACCATTGGAATTGAATAAATGATTAGCTATAGGCCCTAAATGTCATATAAAGTTGATATTTGGCAAAATTGTGAAGGCACACTTTATTGTTTTACTGTTTTGTACGCTAATAGAAACCCAGGCAAACCGAAGACAAAGTAATTTTCACTAAAGATGAACTTGTTTAAAAATGATCTCAAAACTTTTTCAAAACTGGATTTAATTGTTAGGCCTACTTTTATCTGGGTGGCAGTGTAGTGCGTGTATACATGACGGTTTTGAAAACAGTTTTGAAGTCAAACCCGAGAAGAATGTTTTTGACTTGAACCGATCCAAACCTAGTTTCGAAGCGTATACATAATGTTTTCAAACCTCAAAGCGTTTTAAATATATAAGATGTATATCTCTTTCTCGAATTAAATAAAAATTACAGGGAGATTTACTAAAAATTACGTTTTATAACTTCTACTTGCATAATATTAAGCCTGGTGATTTAGCAGTCACGATACAAATTAGCAATTTTTGTTGTTGCTTTCATTATGCCATATATGAGTATAAAAAATCAATCATTTTCACCAGTCATTTTTTTGGTTAGTACTGAATATATAAGAAGTATAAGTTCTAAGTAAGTTCTAAGTTAATTATAATAGTGTGCTCCAAGTTCTTTGTATGAGCTCTGGTGGCGGATTCTCGCAACGCTCTAACCCTTTCTAACCAGGCTTTGCCATATGGCAACAGAAAGTTCTAAAAAAAATTGCGGCAAATTTTTGGTTTTTCAGTTTAACCCCAATTTTTTTTATTTTTCTGTGGAAAATAAAAAATATTTGGATTTTTTTCCCAATTCAGTGGGACGAATAGTGACTTTTTGAGAGAAGATTGAAAATACACAGGCTGTGCAAAAAAGGCTAAAAACAGAAATTTTTTGTTTTTTCCCGGAAAAATAATAAATCTCCTGTCTTGGTGTTATTTAAGATACACAAAATCTAAAATATGCAAAAAATTCAGAAAAAATCTAGTTTTAGAAATGCACTTCAAATTTGAATTTGACCCAGAAATTAAGATTTTATTCAAAATCCAAAAATGCCAAAAATTACAAAAAAAATTGCTTAAAAATCAAGATAAAAAATCAAAAAAATACCAAAATTCTCAGAAAAAATTGGATTTTTAATTGAATTATTACAACTACCTAATTAAAACAAAATTAATTTGGGAATGAAAGGGCTAAGGAGTATACTTGCTGACGGCGGAGTGTTTACCCCATAAGAATAGCCTACGCTCGCACCGTTCACCACCAGAAAGAGAGCTACAACTTATAATTTATTTTTGATGCACTTGCTAGATGTGGCCTTTTCAACACGTTTCTAGATAATGACAGTACTAAATAATCACGCGATAACCAGAGACGTGTGTTATGCCGCAACAATCCATATTGTTTCTAAGAGACTACGCCTGCAGAGACACTCGAGTTAGTTCTACAGTTTTTTTTGTACGTATTTACTTTTATTTGTTTCTCAATATTTGATTTTCACAAAGTTTTTTTTTCGCCTGAAATGTTCACGTTTTTTGGGTCGGTTAAAGTTCCAAGTTCATTATAATATAATCCTGTCAAATAAGAATTTTTGGAGGAAAAATTGCGATGTCGCTGAGTTTTTGCAGAGACCTTCCTTAAATGTTACTTATCAACATACTATAACTCGCCTACAATCAGATGGAGCTTCGGCCGCCATATTGGAAAATGGTGGCAAAAATGTGTTTGTTATGAATATCTCCAAATTGGTTTGAGATAGACAAAATATTCAATGGCAAAAATTTTCCCCATTCAATTTCCTAAAAAAACAGGTGTCTTCTATATTTTTGGGTTAGGGGCAACAGTTACGTCACAAAATCGTGGTTTATATGTTGCTTTTGGAGTACCAGCTTATTTCCAAATTTTCACGCCCAGCATCCAAACAATGCCGGTAAATCCGTAAAAAAATCGATTTAAATACAAAAGGACTTTTGTACGGGGTTCATGAAAGCTTCCTTGTATTTAAAAAAAGTCAGTTCTGCGAAACGGATTTTGCATTTAAACCCCGGGAAATTTTGGATTTTTCCTTTATTGGGATTTCCTAAAAAATGCCATATTTTACTGTCCATTTTTAAGCACTAAATAGCATTTGAGGAAAAAATTCTTTCTACGCACTTTGGACTTGACTTAAAAAATGACCCGATTACAACCAGAGTTTAAATCCAATATGGCTGCTAATTCCTTATTATTCACAATATGAATACTGTTTTCGTGCTGTTTTTACACTCTTTTGTTACATAATTCACTTTGATGTTGTGGATTTTAGGAATTAGCAGCCATTTTGAATTAACTTTGGTTGTAATCAGATCATTATTTGAGTCATTTCAATGTGCGTAGCAAGAATTTTTCCTCCAATGCTATTTAGTGCTTAAAATGGACAGTCAAAAGGGCATTTTTGAGGAAATGCCAAACAAGGGTTTAAAACCAAATTCCAGGTAAATGCAAAATTCGATTTCGCAGATTTGATTTTTTAAATACTAATGGAAGCTTTCAGGAACCCCGTACAAAAGTTTTTTTTTTATTTAAATCGATTTCTACGGATTTACCGGGCATTGTTTGATGCTGGGGTAAAAATTTTGGAAATAAGCTGGTACTCCAATGAGCAACATAAAAACCACGAATTTGTGACGTAACCGTTCCCCCTGCCAAAACTATAGAAGACACCTGTTTTGTAGAAAATTAAATGGGGAATATTTTGCCATTGAGATATTTTGTCTATCTCAAACCAATTTGGAGATATTTGATAACAAACACCTTTTGGCCGCCTTTTTGTAATATGGCGGCCGAAGCCCAGCCCGATTGTAGGGGAGTTTTAGTATGTTGATTAGTATTATATAAGGAAAGTCCTCCAAAAAATTTCAGCGACATCGCAATTTTTTCCTCCAAACGTCAATATACGATTTTATTTGACAGGATTAATTGTATGCCTTTGTAATTGTCGCGCCCACAGTAAACGGCAAGGGGCCATTTACAGAGAAAAATCTTAACCAAGGATGTATTAGCCTAATCGTGTTATAAAAAAAATTAAATTATGTTTTTTTGGGTAATCGTATCAGCTTACATCATATTTTTTTTTTCATAAAGTGTTCCTGAAATTGTTTTTGTATTTTACCGCACTGATATTTTGAAGGGGTTTACAGTTTTTTTCTTTCATTTATTTTTTTGAAATTCATTTGAGAAAAATTAAGTTTAATTACTCCGCTTTCTTGGATTAGTAAGTATTTTACCAGATAGGAACATGCGGCGGAAGTACCGGCGAGGGAAGGCACTGCAAGAGGTCGCGCAGCGCCCTCTTGTTTTGTTTAAATCAATCCATTTAAACTATTTTGTGAAATGATGAAAATCTGAGACCCTTCGTATTTAACTTTACGTACTAATTATTTCACGGGGCTCTTACTAACAAGGTAAAAACACAATTACAATATCGCTTCGTTTCTAATCAATTAACAAGTGGAATTTTTATCGATCAAAGTCAAGATTTAGGTCACTTGCAAGGTTATCGCTCAAACGTGTTTTTCATTTACGCACATCAATCTCATTTAAATCTTGTTCTTTCACCGATAATCTTGAACATCAAAATTATCTGGTGATCTTGTAAATATTTGTCACATTAAGATATGTATGTGTGTATTTACGTTTTGTACCATTGTTTGGTGTTGTTTATGTTTTGCACAGGTTCATCAAACTAGAAGTTAATAAGTTACCATCTCGGTGTCTATTAAAGTTGGCAAGGGAATGCAACACAATAAGTAAGGGGAAGGGAATGCAGGTTCAAATCTCGGGCAAATTGAAATTTGTCCATTTCTGGATTATACTAGGAAAACGCTTAAATCCCGCCGCGTTGTTGGATGAGCGTAATTGGTGCATCGAGCTGCCATGTGCTATGCGGATTTTCTGTTGTTTTGTGAAAAAAATATTACTAAATTGAAGATTTTTTTAAAATTTAATGTAATTTTTAAAAAAAATAACTTAATTTTTTTTAACTAATCGCAATTTTAAAAAGGAAAAAATCGTAATATTGAAATTTTCATAAGAAATAATTATTTGTGGAGCAGGTTGAGTGGATACGCAGGGTTGTTTACACATAAAGGAATTTCAAGACTTGTTCAAGGAATACTCGTAGATTTATTATTAGCAAGGACAAGTTGTGATACAACTACGTTACGTTTTACAAAACGTTGAGAAAAGAGAGAATTCTAGGCGAGCAAAAGAAGCGCTGCCTGCCTCTACGGGTAAAAAGGGAAAATTGGTGAAGCGCCTATCTTATTTGTAGGCATCCTGCCGGCAGAATGCGTGGACCGTCTCTTATCGTATCCGTGAGGGCCAATTTCAACACTTCCCCCGAGATGAGAACGGAGATTCTGCAGTCCAGCATCAGAAGGCATTCGCGGTGGTCCAGGCAGTCCCTTGTTAGACGTCAGCTGCATGTCTCGGTGGGACCTGTATGGGACTTCACAAGCCATTTCCAAAACTTCTCTGATGAAGTGGTGGCGCACATCTATGTGCTTCGTTCTTCGATGGTAAATGGGTTTTCTGATAACTTTCGTAACCCATTGTTGTCGCTGAATTTTTTTACTTCGGCTAATTTCTCAAAACCGAGTTCTACGAGGAACGCTGAAGGTATATGGCTTCCTTAGCGGCTTCGGTGAGAGCCATATACTCAGCCTCAGTCGACGATAGGGCCACTGTTCTCTGCTTTCTTGATTCCCAGGAAATCGGACAACCGCTCAGGATGAAAGCATACCCTGTATAGGATCTCCTGTCGTTCGAACAGTTCCCCCAATCTGCGCCCCCGAACCAACCAAACTTCCAGTGATTTCTCGAATCGTAGACCGATGTCCGCCGTTTCCCTCAAGTACCGCAGAACGCGTTCGCCGCGATCAAGTGAGTTCTGTCGTAGCAGGAATTGTATTGGCTTAGGTAGCTGCCCGCGTGGGCCCTATGTCAGGTCTAGAGCAAACAGCCAAATACATCAGTGCCCCTATAGTTCTCTGTACGCAGTTTCTTTTCCCCCTGGTTCGGATTCTCTTCGTTTCTCTTCAGCTTCGTGCCAGGGTCCAACGCGTAGATACGGGCTTCGACTCCGACATTCCGTAACGTTCTAGGATGTCGTTTACATATCCTCGCTGGTTCATGGATTTTCCCTTTTTAACGTCTCTAAACGAATTCTATTCCAAGACAGTATTTCACTTCTTCAAGATTTTGACTTCGAATACCTTCGACAGATGATCAAAAACTTCGGCAATGACTTTCTCGTTTCGGGATGCGACTAACATGTCATCCACGTTACCAAAACGATCAGGATGTTTTCTCCTTGCCCGGAGAAAAATGTGCAAAGGGTCGGCAGCAGATTGTTTCAATCCAAATTTCGTTAGTTGTTCGCTCAATGCTGCATGCCAGCGACGTCCGGCCTGACGCAGCCCGTAAAAAGCCCCTTATTAAGAGACATACCTTGTTACCATCCCTTAGTTCGTGGAGCATTTCCGTAGCTTTCTTTCCAGTTTCGCTGTTTTTTCGATTCCGTATGAGATATTTCCTCTAGTGTTTTTCAGTGGCTTGGGCACCTCCCCTGTAATCTTCTCTTCGAGCACGCCCCTTCAGGTACGCGGTCGTGACATCAAAAGATTTACCTTCATCCCATGCTGTGCAGCTAGAGCCATCATCATACGTACGGAACTGATACGCGCCACCGGCGCAAAAGTCTCGTCGAAATCCACACCTGGACGCTGTGCGAAGCCCCTAGCGACTATCCTAGCTTTTCTTCGGTCGATGTTCCCATCCTGATCGTATTTGTTTCTCCCGGACTGCTCGCTGCCAATTACCTTGCGATCCGATGGACGTTCCACCAGCTTCCACGTATCTTTCTTGATAATCGATTTCAGCTCGGATGCTACGGCTTGACGCCACTCGTCCCTGTTCGGACCATCTATCGCCTCTTGGAATGGAAAATTCGGCTACACCGGCAAATTCCAAATCTTCTTCCCCCGTAACAGGCCGGTTGGTAGATCTTCTTGGGTCTTCCCCTGAGACCGGTCATGAGTCTTCCGGGTGGCCACGGCCTCTTCTTGGTTCATTCTCAGCCGCCCTCTTCTTTTCCCGGGGCGTTTTCTTCATTCGACTCGTTCTCTTTAAACGGAAACTCAACGACCCTTTCCCAACTGGGGGGTTGATTTTCCTCCGGTATAAAATCCTCGTACACTTTGTCGGATGGGAATGTTACTGACTTAGTAAATTCCACGTCTCGCGTTTATGTCGATTTTTCTATCTTCGGTACCCATACTCTGTATGCTTTCGACTCCTTCGAATAACCGACAATACACCTTTCTTTGAGCGTGGCTCGAACTTGCTCCGAGCTGGTTCCCGGATCAAAGTGAAGACTTCGCAGCCGAATTCACGTAAGTAAATCACGTCCGGTGCTTCTCCAGTCCACTTTTCGAAAGGAGTTTTGCCACTTATGCTTCTAGAAGGACACCTGTTTCTGATGTAATTTGCAGTGTTTATTGCTTCGCCCCAAAACGACGGTGGCCCGTCCGGATTGTATCAGTAAAGGCACCTCGCCATTTTCCCCGAGCGTACGGTTTTTCCTTTTCCCCGACTCCGTTTCTGTTCCGGTGTGTGCGTAACCCTTAACCTACGTCCGATGCCTTTGTCTTTAAGTAGTCTCAAAAGCGATACTCGGTATTCTGTGCCATTGTCCGATTGAAGATACATTATTTTCTTACTAGTATGTGTCTCGACGAAAGCTTTGAATTCCTTGAATGCATCCAGAGCCTCACTTTTCTGCTTGAGCATTTTCACTTCACACCAGCGAGAGCAATCGTCGATGAACGTGATAAAATATCTTGAATTTCCGTCCAATTCAACGCGCATCGGACCACAAATATCGGAGTAAATTATTTCCAGCAATTCCGTGTTTCTCTCCGAATTTTTGGGAAAAGGGGCTCTGGTCATTTTCCACGGATGCACGTTTCACAAACGAACGTTCTCTCTCGGTTCGATTACATCGATACCCAGCACGGTTCGTTGCGTCGCCTTCCAGGAGATCTTTGACGTTAAGATGTCCCATTCTGCGATGCAAAATCTCCACAGTAGCGCGTTTTTATTCGGTGGTTATGTTTTCATTGCTGCCACTCTCTTGCACACAGTAGAGCCCGTTCACTCGATCAGCTGACAATACTGTCCTACCCGTTCTATCGATGATCTTGGCCGATTCCTTTTCCCAAAAGTTTCTTTGAATCCACAGTCAGTGATTTTACCGACTGACAGCAAGTTCATTCGTAAGTCAGGAACGTGCAGCGTGTCTTTCAGACTTACATCTTCTGTTGTCCGTTGACTTCAGCTGTGATCCCACGATTCCCTTGGCCGTAGTCTCTGTCGATGTGTTGCTGGCGAGATTTTAATTTTCCGGGTCTATTTTTCAGCAATTTTAACGAACCTGTCCCCGTCATTGCATAGGTGTGACGTGGCCAGCCACTATCTAAGCACCATTTCTCACCACGATCGCGGTCGTTTATCTCAATGCTTCCTCGCATAAATTTTCCGAAGAAACGTACAAGCTTAAATTCTCAGCTTTCCCTTTTCGATTTCGGCATGGTTTTCTTTTATTTACACATTCCTTGGCTTTGTGACCTACCTGATGACAGCGGTGACATTATTTTAAATGGTTCGTTGTACTTCTGTTCGTTTTAACCACCTTTATTTTTTTTGGAGCTACCGTACCGTTTCACATTTCGTTTAGGAACGAACATCGCGTTATTTTCCGAGATACGTGTGTCATTTTTCCCCGCGCATCATTTTCTTCCACGATTTTTACGCGCAATTTCTTCGGGTGTTGGTAACTCGTCCCGAGATTCTATCGCACACCGAAAATTCTCGAAAACTAGGCGGCAAGCTATACAGGAGCATTATGGTCAATAAATCCGGATTTAAAGTTTATTTCCATCTCATTCATTTGTCGATCGTATCGAAGAACTTCCGAAGATGTTCGCGCACGTCTTCACTATCATCCATACGATGCAAGGTTAATTGTTTCAACAGTGTGGCCTTGGCGAGCAGGCCCCCGTGATTGGTATATCGACTGCAGTTTAACCCAAACTTCGTTCGATGTTACACATCCTTTTTTTTTGTTTTAGCTTGAAGGGCTAATTGACAAGATAGGTCCGACTTAGCCTTCCTATCTTTATTTTCCACTCCTTCAAGGCTATAACCGATGCCGCGGCGGCGTCTCCAGTTCTGATTGTAGGTTTCTGTCTTCCCCACTCACGTACGCCAAGCATCGTCTTTAACCAATAAAAGCTTTCCCTCTGTATTTTCCAGTATCGTAATTATCCTTGTCTAGTAGTTCAAATTTGGCCGACCTAGATGACGCCATCATATTCCGTTCGTTTCCCGAACCTTCGCGACGCGTAGGGGTAGGCTAGGCCTAAATCTGAATACGTGATTCCTCAAGCACTTACCTTTGTTATCAATTACCCAACGTTTATTCCGTTAATCTGGGCCCCATAACCTGTGGGGCAGGTTGAGTGGATACGCAGGGTTGTTTCACACATAAAGGAATTCAAGACTGTTCAAGAATACTCGTTAGATTTTAAATTTTTAGCAAGACAATGTTGATACAACTACGTTACGTTTTACAAACGTTGAGAGAGAGAGAAAATTTAGGCGAGCAAAAGAAGCGCTGCCTGCCCTCTAGCGGGGAACAAGGGGAAAAAGCGTGGGAAAGGGCCTATCCTAGTGTAGGCCTCCTGGCCGGCAGAATGCGTGACCCTCTCTTATCGTATCCGTGAGAGCGCCGATTTCAAACATTATTCGATTGCGCACAAATTTTCACGAATATATTAATTTATAAAAATTAGGTTCTGTGAAAAAACATTACAATAGGATAAAGCATGTAGGTGTTAAAAGCCAAAGGATTTTAAAAATCGAAAAAAAAGTCATAAAATTGCGATTTCGTAAAAAATGGTTTTTTGATAACGCTCAAATTTCACAGAATATATCAATTTATGAAATTTAAAGGGTTCTGTGAAAAAAACATTACAATCGGACAAAGCATGTAGGTGTTGTTAGTCGAAGAAATTTTTTAAAAAAATTTAAAAAATCGTAAAATTTCGATATTCATGATAAATAATTTTTCGATTGTGCTCAAAAACGTGGCAGTTCTAAGTTCAGAGATTCGAAGACCTCCATAAAATTTCATCGCAATCGGAGTATCGGTTTTTAGCCGGAATTGGTTAACAAACAGACAAAATACAAAAGAAACAAAAAAAAAAAAGAATGAAAGAAAGAAAGAAAAAGAAAAGGAAAAAGAAAGAGAAAAAGAAAAAGAAAGAAAGAAAGAAAGAAAAACATTCCGGATTTTTTTCTCCCGTGTAGTGAAATGGAATCATCGCTTCGCTCGCTTCGCTCGCTACGCTCGCTACGCTCATCCAATTAAACATTTTCAAAATAAAACTCCCTGGGAACGCAAACCAATGGGGAATACCTTATCAATCCCGTTATACAATAGTTTTGTATGTTGGTATGTATTTTTAAACAACTATATTAATTTCAAATCTGCTAGAGAATTTATTATATGATATTGACTTAACTTTCAATCCATATAGACCATTCGTGTCAAGTAGCCAAGTTATTACATATTCCCTTTTCTTAGGGGATATAATAAATTTTTCAAGCTCTCATTCTTGGGGACGACTGGAGCGAAGCATTCCTAATAGGGAACTGGCCTTGGTTTCAAATTAACGTTTTACATGTTTTATTATGTATAGAACACAGTTAAATAATCTTCCAAATTTACTGCGTGTGACTACGGGTATTCAAAGTTATAGGGTTTCTAATTCCCGCGCCAATGCTGGCTGTGTGGCCGTGACGTCAACGATCTGTTTGAAGATCGCAGCATAATCTTAGCGGTCACTGTTATTTATCAAGATATAATAATAACAACAACAACAACAACAACAACAACAACAACAACAACAACAACAACAGCAGCTCATCTCAACTCAACCGGCTGTGCGCGGCAGCGAAGCCTAGGCACTCCTACTAAATCAAGGTCTAGTTTGCAGATAAATTTAATATGTCGAAAACCTAAAATTGGACCCCAAAGAGTCTCTTTTGGGGCAATTATTTTGGCTTAGACAATTTTCAGAACGCGTGTAAATGCGTTATAGGAAATGTGTGTATCCACTTGGAGTCAATTAATTGCGGCAATGCATTGCTAGCAATTAATTGCTCGTGTAATCCCACAGCTACAACCTACAAGTAAGGTCAGGTGAAAGAGCTCTGCCAGGTATAGGGAGTAATAAGATGACAGAATTGATAGGCAATGGGGATTGGAGTAGTATATTTTAGGTTAGAGAGTGGGGGGTTGTTCTTTGGCTGCCATTATCCTTTAAGACGCGTTACTTTGTAATTCACCTGTCCCATGACAGGTTGAACAGTGTGTGTTATGCACATGTCCATACCCTCTGCTATGATGAACAGTTTAAAGAATCGTATCAAATAGTAATTGATGTTTAAATTTAGGTATGCGGGATAGAGTTTAAATTTTATGACGAATCATTATGTTTACTTAATAAGTTAATATGATTTATTGGATGAGCGTAGCAAGCAAAGCGAAGATTCCATTCTACTACACTGGAGAAAAAAATTTCGGAATGTTTTCCTTTTTTTGTGTGTTTTGTTAACACGATTCCGGGCTAAACCGTACTCCAATTGCGATGAAATATTCGGGAGGCCTTCTTAATCTCTGAACTTATAACTGACACGTTTTTGAGCGCAATCGAAAAATTATTTCTTATGAAAATTACAATTTTACGATTTTTGTTCGTTTTTCTTGTTTTTTATGTTTGTATTTTTGTGTGTTTGTTAACACGATTTAGGCTAAACCGATACTCCAATTGCGATGAAATTTTCTAGAGGCCTTCGAAATCTCTGAACTTAGGGAACTGTCACGTTTTTTTAGCGCAATCTCAGATTATCATGAAATCGCAATTTTGCGATTTTTCCCATGTAAAAAAAACTTAAAACACATCTTTGACTTATAACACCTACATGCTTTATTCGATGGGAATTATTTTTTCCAAAACCTTAATTTTATGAATTAATATAATTTTTCAGTGAAATTTGAGCGCAATCGAAAAATTATTTCTAATGAAAATTGCAATTGTACGCTTATTTTCGTTAAAAAATCTTCGACTTTTTTAACACCTACATGCTTTATCTGATTGTAATAATTTTTCAACAGAACAACAGAAAACCTGCATAACACATGACAGCTCAATGCACCAATTACGCTCATACAACAACGCGCCTCAAAAAGCGTTTGCAAAGCTTCCTAGTTTTATTATAAATTGATTCTCAAATATACAGACAATAGAGGATTCATTACTTAAATTTGACAATTAATTACGGCTTTTCGGGATGATCCATTTATATTGGCAGAGATAGTGTCACAAAACGAGGTTGTTCTGAAGTGGTTTGTTGTTTAAGAAGTGACCATATATAACGTCTTGCTTGATAAGAAGATCATGATAGTGATATAAGTTCATTCACTATGAAGTATGTTCGCTTATTTTGTGTGCTGATATTCAGCTTGTCTCTCAACGTCGATTGTAGCAGTGAGTCTATATAGTGATATAGGTTAATTAATTACCAGGGTTTTACACAATTCGTATCGCATTTTTTAAACCTAATTTAACACAGTGCTAGGATCAAACAAAAGGGTAAATTTAATTTAATTTAGTTTACTTTAAATATTCCAAGGTAAAAAATAAAAAAGTGGTTTCATTTCTATGAAGTCCAACTCAATTGTTCTTCAAACAACCGTTTATCCCGACTATATGCAAAAATTACATGTATTCTGACTCGTGTACAGGATGTGTCCCCCAACGGCTACACCAGCTTCTGGGTCTCAACTATTACGACAGTATCCATGGCGAGCTCTAGCACCCCTCCTTGGATCAAGCACAGCGAAGGTGTGCGCGAAGAGGCGTGGCCACCTGGCAGTACTCAACTCCGAAGAAGAGGCTCCTTTCTCTCGGCATGTTCGCCTGCTGCCAACGTGAAGCAGGGGAGTCATGGCAAGAATGTCGCATGACATAGGGTTCCACGACATGTCTCACAGAGGGAGACTAACTCACAATACTTGGTATTAATTTCCTGTCATAACACTTACGATGGTTAGCATGTTATAGCGTGGGGCCTAATGTAGTATAGATTTCTATCCTTTGGAATAGCTGATATTGATGCAAAATATCTGAAACACGAGCTATCTATTAATGAGCAACATCGCCTTTTATGCCAACACTTTCCCGTTCGCTTCGTGTCCGTCGTCAGTTCGTTATGGTGAACAAAAAAAGAATAAAAAAAAACAGTACTCTATAGATCGAATTTTATTTTCGTATAATGTATGTTAAGTATAACAATTTGGTGAAGGTTTTTCATATTGAAGATTATCCTTAAACTACCAACCCTAGTTGATGGCACGGGGGGAGGGCTGGTGTGGGGGTTATTAGTACGCTAAAAATAAATGATTACAGTGAATTCACTGGTGTATACCTCAAAGATATCCCTGCTCATAATTTTTGGGTTAGAATGCTGATTTAAGTTGCTATTTGAAACACATATTTTTTTCCTTCACAATACGAATTACATGGAATCATTTGAGACAAAACAAGTGGTCAAACGATACTATTTATATACATAAATACTATATATTTTTCTATAGTTATTAACTGTATAGCACAGTTTCTTGTGAATCATAGGCAGCGTTAGTTATAATCTTAATGTATGACATTAGGAAACAAAAAACAATCAAAACATCTCTTGGATGGATGGACTTGGGAGTCTGGAGATATTTTATCTGTCACCGACTTTTATAATTGTTTATTTATTTATAACCATGGCAGTGGCTTTCTATGCATATGCAAATTATCCTTGGCTCATAATTTACACAATTTTATTCTTTTGAGTTTTTATTGAAACGCATTTTGCTCATTTTGTTAGCAGTGTAAGTGTACTGGTACCCGAAGTCTGTTTAAAATTTTATTTCAATCTTTTTTTGGTGCTTGAGTATGGGATCAAAACAAAAGATAAACCATGAGAAGACCAGTTGATTTGCGTTGTTACCCTCATTTGCTGCGCTTACTCCCCTGCATCTACAATTGTGAAAAAATTTTGAAGTTTTGACCCAATGTGGTGTATTAAATATGATTTACATTTTGAAAAATATTCACAATAATCGACGTAAAGAGAAAAAAGGGTCATCAATTTTCCTTATCAATGAACAAACAGAAATTTTGAAGTCGATGCACACTAAACACGTCCAGTTCATAAATAAGCCTAAATAAGCTTAAATATGATATATGAATGTAATCAATTTTCTCGTCCTTGTCTTGTCAATAAATAAATAAATAAAAATAAATAAAATTAATTCTTATGCAAAAAACATCTCCACATTTATTAATGACCACTCTTTCATTGTCTCACAGATCAGCCCCTGAGCTCAAGTGGCTACATCCAGTGGGGACCAGGTGAGCCCACCGATTACTTTTACCCAGGATTTGGAGAAGACTGCGGTGAAAAAACAAGAACGGAGAGTTTACGACAAGGTGCCGCGCCCCAGGCTTTCATCTGCGGCGAGTTTAGAGAGAGGGGGGCAATAGGATTTTTCAACGGGAAAGAGTGCCCATCGGGGTAAACTGTTAAATTTGGGCGCTAAATTTTCATCCAGACGCCAAAAATAAACATGTGTAAGACAGGACTAGATCACAACCTGATAATATCCTGAAGGCTGGTGAGAATGTCAATTAAAAATTTTTTGAAAGCAAAAAAAACAATGTTATTTTTTATAACGGTTGTAGCAACTGCCAAAACATTTAAAAACCAAATTTGATGTTTTGAATTTTTTTCACTTTCTTAAAATTTGTCAATTTCCTTTGTCGATGATAAAGAAGGATAATTTCTATCATCTGAGGGACTTGGTAAAAATGTCCCCCCAGTATAAAATTTCCCACTCCTTCCTTGTTGTAGCTCTCTAGGACAGCATGAAGAAATCGTGTGTTCCGCTGCACCACTCTTTGTTTTTCCCCCCATGTTAAATGTGACGTCACAGGAATGGTTTCCTTTGCAACGACAATTGCTTTTAAACACACTTTGGGTTTTGCTGCACCCAAAAAAGAAATACTTTTTTGGGTCATTTCTTGAACAAAAAATCAGCTTGGTAGACCAAAATTGATTATAAATTTAAATGAAAATCTTAAACTGTTTATATCCTAAGCTGTTTACATATTTAAAATATGCAAACAACTTTAACTTTTGCCTATTTTTAATGGAAATCAAACCCTTCAATCGTTTATGGTCCCAAAATAAAATTTTTCCCCATTAAAAAGTGTCGAAACCCTCGAGAAAATACGCAATAGAGAAAAGTTAATTTAAAGGCTTTTAAGAATTTGTCTAAAATACTACCCTTGGGTTTTAATGGGAACAAACAGGCGTGGTACAAAAACTTGAGTTATGTCGTTGCCATGGGGGCCATGATGGAATGATGTCAGACTTGTAAAGTTTATGGCGATTGTCAGAAACTTCCCTTACGCTGTCTTTTATTGTACCCATAGACAGCTTTTCACTCTCTTGGATACACAATCATCCAGCGTTTTCTTCCTGTTTCCGTATCCACATTGATCTGCTACTTTTGTCAATGTTACTAAAAATTAAAATTAACAATTACAATATTACGATGACTTATTATTTCCTTATCTTGAAATGTAATTTCTAAATCCTAATTCGTCCGAACAATTGTCAAATCCGCTTACAAAAAAATGCTATCTATGACTATGAGCAGTGTTGATGCTTCTAGTTGGACATTTATTTTTTACAACTATTAATGCAAATTTTGATAAGAATTTTTGTACCGTTCCTTATAAAAATAACTTAAAATTAATTAATTATTAATAATACAATCAATATTATCGGGTTATAATGATTTGTGCAAGTATACTGTCGAGGGGGGCGAGCGTACGCACCCCGCGGGAAAAAAAATACCAATTGAACAAAAAAAATTTAAAATGAAAAAAATGAATTTAAAAGCTTTTTACACCTAGGCCCTACCTCATTTTTTGATTGTGGGAATAAAACGTGTTATAGGGTGCAATATTCCCCTCTACAGGTGAACTAGGTATGTTGCAGATAGGACAAAGTGAAGGGATGTCCAAGGGGTCAATCCCTTCCATTTCCCCTTAACGACTGAGGATAACGTCGGGAAAAACCTTCAGTCAGGATTGCCGGTCTTGACTGGATTTGAATCAGGGACCTCCCGAATCTCATTATGATTTATGTAATTATTTATAAATTCTCTGATGCAAAGACAAAAGTGAATTCATCATACTAGGAAAACGCTTAAGTCCCGCCGCGTTGTTTGATGAGCGTAATTGGTGGATTTTAGCTGCCATGTGTTTTGCGGATTTTCTGTTCTTTGTGAAAAAATCAGAACTTGTTGAATTTTTTTTTTAAATTAAATCAAATTAAATAAAAATTGACTTTTTTTTTTTAATTTAATCGAAATTTTAAAAAAGGAAAAAAATCGTAATTTTGAAATTTTTCATAATAGTGAGAGCTGTTAGCGGAAAAATATTGAAAACCCGGATACCACCCCAAAATTTTTTCAGGGGGGGTAGATTCAAATATCAAAAATTAAAAACCCGCCGGGAGGCAAGCGATTTCCCCCACAAAACCCCCAAAATACCCCCAAAAAAATTAAAATAATTCATAGCTCTAACCCAAAAACAAGAATTTTATTCAAATTAGTTTTTTAAAATTTGTTAATGTGTTTTAACCCAATGGGTTTATTTCTTTTTCCAAAACCCACATTTTTCAACCCCATCCCAATTTTTTATAATTTTTTACCTGATTTCCATTTTTACCATGAGGCACCTAGGGGTTATCCATGAAATTTGGATGATGGTTCATAATAACCTGAAAAAAAATAATCCGCCGGGAGGCAAGGATTTTCCCCCCCCCTTTTGTTCTCTACCCCCCTTAAATTTTGGGGAAAACGAAAGGGGTAGTTTTTAAATACTTTTTAAATATTTCAATTGCTGTTTAAAAATTATGAGTCGATGTGTTATGTCCGTCAACAAATCATTCATACAAAACAAAAAATTTTTTCCCCCCCAACCCTAAAAATCATACTTTTAGTGAAAACACTGTTTAGTAAGTTACCAACATAAAATTTTGGGCATGGGGTAATAAAAATATAAGAATTACTATTCCCTTTGGGGGGCAAAATTATTTTACCCCTAGTCCCCTTTATCATCCCTTAAATTGAATTGGTACTAGGTCGTATTCAATACATTAAAAATTTTTTAAAATTATCCAATAATTTTATCTAAAGCATGTTTCCATCCAATCAACCTAATTTTGTTTTTTTTTCTACCCCACCCCTAATAGTGTTTTTTTATCAACACTTATAGCATGAAATTGGCAGGTGATAGAAAAAAATATAAGAATTACTATTCCGTTGGGAGGCAAACGATTTTTTTCCCCTAGTGAACTCTATCATCCTTAAAAATTGGTTTTGGTACTGGGTCGTATTCTATACATTGTCATTTTTAAAAATTTACCCCAATAATTTTATGCTCAAGCATTTTTCCATCCAATAAACCAAAAATTTTTGTGATTTTTTCTACCCCACCCAAATAGTGATTTTTTCATAAAACCTTTTAGCATGAAATTTGGGCATGGTGATAATAAAAAATAAGAATAAAAACAGTTGGGGGGAAACGATATTCACCCTAGTCCCCTCATCATCCCTTAAAATTGGTTTTGGGGGACAGGTCGTTTTTCTATACATTGTCTTTTATAAAATTATCCAATAATTTATGCCAAGCATTTTTCCATCCAATAAAACCTAATTTTTTGTGTTTTTTTTCTACCCCCCCCCCTAATAGTGATTTTTTCATAAACACTTATTGCAAAAAATTTGCATGGTGGAGATAAAAAATAAAAATTTACTACCCCGTTGGGAAGTAAACGAATTACCCCCCAAGAAACCCCCTTAAAATTGGAAAGAGTGTTCAATGTTTCGTTTTTTATTTGGGGTTTATCTGGAAAAAAAGTATTAAATTAAAAATCTAAAAAATTAAAGGGTTTTTGGTTTATTTAAGAAATAAAATTATAAGATTTACAGTATCTAGTAGGGTAGGGTATCTATTTTACTGGTACAAGGTGGTTTTTTCATACAATTGTTACTTTTTTGGGGGATGTGATATTACACTGTCACTTCAGACAAAAAACCGTCATTTTTTTAGAAACTCTTTGAGAAAAACAGCTGCATAAAAAAACCACCTTGTACCATGTTCATAGATACCCAAAGATAACTGCTTATATTGTATTTCAAACAAACCAAAACTATGAATTTTTAAATTTGATTTTAATTGAATACTTTCTTCCCGAAACCACCATGAAAAAAAAGAATCATTGAAAACTCTTTCCTTTTAAAGGGGTGTACTTGGGGTGAAAAAATCGTTTTACTTCCCAATAGTAATTCTTTTATTTTTATCTACCACCTTCCAAAATTTTATCTAAAAAAGTGTTTATGAAAAAAATCACGTTAGGGGTGGGGGTAGAAAAAATCAGAAAATTAGGTTGATGGATGGAAAAAAGCTTGAGCATAAAATTTTTGGATAATTTTAAAAATTAAAAGATAGAATACGACCCTAGTACCAATCCCAATTTAAGGGGTGATAGAGTTCACTAGGGGTAAAAAAACGTTTTTCCCCCCAACGGGAAAAGTAATTTTTATATTTTTATCTATCACCATGCCAAAATTTTAGCTAATAAGTGTTGTGAAAAAATCACTATTAGGGGGGGGGGTTTGAAAAAACACAAGAAATTAGGTTTTTGGATGGAAACATGCTTGAGATAATATTATTTGGATAATTTAAAATTTTAAAGTATTTAAAACGACCCCAGTCCAAATCCAATTTTTTGGGGTATAGAGGGGATAGGGGTAAAATAAGTTTTCCTCCCCAACGAATAAATTTTTAATTTTTATCCACCCTCATGCCAAATTTCATGATGGTAACTAACTAAACAGTGTTGTCACTAAAAAATATGATTATTAGGGTTGGGGGGGTTTAAAAAATTGTTTGTTTTTTTATGAATGATTTGTTGACTGGGAAAAAACACATCGCTTTATAATTTTTAAACAGCAATTTTAAATATTCAAAAAGTTTAAAAATACCTTTACGTTTTTCCCAAAATTAAGGGTGGTAGAGAAAAAAAGGGTGGAATATCGCTTGCCTCCCCGGGGGATTTTTATTTCAGGTTATTATGAACCATCATGCCAAAATTTTATGCTGATAACCCAGGTGCCTCCCCGGTAAATGCTGGAAACAAAGGGAAAAAATATTAAAACAATTAGGGATGGGGGTTAAAAATGTGGTTTTGGAATGAGAATACCCGATTTGGGGGTTAAAAAAAAATTAAAAACATAATTTAATAACTAATTTGAAAAAAAATTCTTTTTTTGGGGTTTGAGTATGAATTATTCTAAATTTTTGGGGATATTTAGGGGGGTTGGGGGGGAGATATCGCTTGCCTCCGGCGGATTTTTTAAATTCTGATATTTTTTTCTACCCCATGCAAAATTTCCCCCGTGGTATCCGGATTTGCAATTTCAAATGTTCCCCCCTTTCAGCTCTCACTATAAAAATAATTTTGATAGCACAAAAATTTTACACGAAAATATTAATTTTTAAAAATTTAAGGGTTTTGTGAAAAAATAATAAAACGGATAAAGCATGTAGGTGTAAAGCAAAGAAAATTTTAAAAAAACGAAAATTTGGGTTTTTGAGAAAAACGATAACGCTCAAATTTCACACGAATATATAATTTATAAAATTAAAGGGTTTTGTGAAAAAAAACCCCCCCCTGGATAAAAACATGTAGGAGTTTTAAATCGAAGAATTTTTTTTTAAAAAACGAAAAAAATCGTAAAATTGGGGATTTTCATGAAAATAATTTTTTTGATTTCGCTCAAAAAACCTGGCAGTCCTAGTTGAGATTTTTAAAAAGGCCCCATAAAAAATTTTATGCAAACGGAGTATCGGTTTACCGGGAATCGGTTAACAGTTTGACAAAAAAACAGAAAAAAAAAAAACAAACAAAAAAAAAAAAATCCGGTTTTTTCTCCCGTGTATGAAAAGGAATCTTCGCTTCGCTCGCCCACGCTCGCTACGCTTTTCCAACAAACTGTGACAATTTTTATTTTATTTCTTTTTTGGGACGATCCATCTTATTTGGCAGGATAAAAGGGTTCACAAAAAAGATGTATTTTGAAATGGTTGTTTTTTAGAAACCCTATGTATATAAAACCGGAAAATTTGCCGGGTTTTCCCCCTTATTTAATTCAAAGTAAAAAACCTTTCCGCGGAATTCTCAATTTAAAGGGGAATTTTTATTTATGTAATTATTTATAAATCTCGGGATGCAAAGAAAAAAGTAAATTTCCCCATCATACTGGGAAAAAACCTTAATCCCGCCGCGTTTTTGGATGAGGAAATTTGGGGTGTTTTGAGCTCCCCTGTTTTTTGGGCCGGATTTTCTGTTCTTTTGTGAAAAAATCAAAAATTTTGTTAAAATTTTTTTTTTAAATTTAAAATAAAATTTAAAAAAAAAATTTGACTTTTTTTTTTTAATTCCTAATTTTTAAAAAAGGAAAAAATCGTAATATTGAAAATTTTCATAATAGTAAAAGCGGGTTAGCGGAAAAATATTGCAAACCCGGATAACCCCCGCCAAATTTTTGCATGGGGGGGTAGATTCAAATATCAAAAATTAAAAACCCCGCCGGGGGCAAGGATATATCACCCAAAAACCCCCCAAAAATCATCCCCAAAAAATTAGAATAATTTCCCTAGCTCTAAACCCCCAAAAACAAGAATTTTTATTAAAAATTAGTTTTTTAAAATTATTTTAAATGTTTTTTAAAACCCAATCGGTTTATTTTTTCATTTCCCCAAAACCCACATTTTTTTCAACCCCCATCCCTTTTGGGTTTATAATTTTTTTAAACCTTTTGGATTTCCAGCATTCCCCAAATTGGGGCCCACCTGGGGGTTTTTATCAGGAAAAATTTGGTGATGGTTCAAAAAACCTAAAAAATAATAATCCGCCGGGGGGCAAGCGATTTTTTCCCCCCCTTTTTTTTCCCCTCTACCCCCCTTTAAATTTTGGGGGAAAACGTAAGGTAGAAAATTTAAATTTACTTTTTTTAAATATTTCAATTGCTGATTAAAATTATGAGTCCGATGTGTTTGTCCTTCCAAAAAAACCCTTTCAAAAAAAAAAACAAAAAATTTTTTTCACCCCAACCCTTTAATAATCTTTCCCTTTTAGTAAACAAACACTGTTTAGTAAAGTTCCCAACATAAAATTTTTGGCATGGTGGTAATAAAAATTAAAAGAATTACTTTCCGTTGGGAGGCAAACATTTTTTTTCCCCCCTATTTGCCCTCTATCACCCCCAAAAATTTTGGAATTTTGGTTTACTAGGTCGTATTCAATACAGGGGAAAATTTAAAATTTAAATCCAATAATTTTATGCCCCAGCATGTTTCCACCAATCAACCTAATTGCTTGTTTTTTTTTTCAAACCCCCACCCCCCAAATAGTGTTTTTTTATCAACACTTTTTAAAGCATAAAATTTTGGGCATGGTGATAAAAAAAAAATATAAAATTACTATTCCCTTTGGGGAGGAAAACGATTTTTTTTACCCCCTATGAACCTATCACCCCCCTTAAAAATTGGAAAATTTGGGTACTAGTTCGTATTCAAATACATTGTAAAATTTTTAAAAATTTAACCCCAATAATTTATGCCCCAAGCATTTTTCCCAAAATCCAATAAACCAAAAATTTCTTGTGATTTTTTTTTTTTAAAACCCCCCCACCCCTAAAAAGTGTTTTTTTTTCATCAAACAATTATTACCCATAAAATTTTGGGCCCATGGTGATAGAAAAAAAAAAATATAAAAATTTAATAAAGTTGGGGGGGCAAAGGGATATTTTCCCCCCCAAATTTTTGCCTTCGACCCAAACCCTCCTTAAAATTGGTTTTGGGGGGACAGGTCGTAATTTCAAATACATTGTCTTTATTAAAATTTTTCCAAAAAATTTAATTTTTGCTCAAGCATGTTTCATCCAATAAAACCTAATTTTTTGTGATTTTTTTCTACCCCCCCCCTTAATATTTGATTTTTTTCTTTTCAACACTTATTACCCAAAAAAATTTTCCCCCTTTTGGTGGTAGAAAAAAAATTTAAAAAAATTTTTAACTTTTTTCCGGGTTGGGAATTTAAACGATTTTTCCCCCCAAGAAAATCCATTAAAATTGGGGAAAGAGTGTTCAATGGTTTCGTTTTTTTTTTTGGGTGGTTATCGGGAAAAAGGGAAAAGTATTCAATTTTAAAAATCTAAAAAATTAAATTTGGTTTTTGGTTTATTTAAAGGAAATACAATTATAAGCTTGTTCCCCTGTTCTATGTTAGGGTATGGTATCTATGTTTTACTGGAAAACCCGGTGGTATTTTCATAAAAATTTGTTACGATTTTGGGGGAATGTGATTTTAAACCCCTGCCCACTTCGAAAAACCCAAAACCGCCCATTTATTTAAAAACCCCCCCATTGAAAAAAAACAGCTGCTATAAAAATACCCCTTGTCCCATGTAATCATAGATCCCAACGCATAACTGTTTTAATATTGTTTTTCCCAAAAAAACCAAAACTATAAAAATTTTAAATTGGGATTTTTAATTGAAAAAATTTTCTTCCAAAACCCCCCCATAAAAAAAACGAATCATTAAACACTTTTTCCAATTTTTAAGGGATGTATTTGGGGGGTTGAAATACGTTTTTCCCCAAAAAGGAAAATAGTAATTCTTATATTTTTATCTACCCCCTTTCCCAAAAATTTCATGCTAATAAAGTTTTGAAAAAAAAAATCACTGTTAGGGGTGGGGGGTAGAAAAAAATAAACGAGAAATTAGGTTGTTGGGGGAGGGAAAAACAGCTTGAGCATAATATTATTGGAAAATTTTTTAAAATAATTAAAATGATAGAATCGCCCCTAGCCCAAAAATCCAAAATTTTTAAAAGGGATGATAGAGTTCACTAGGGGTAAAAAATACTTTGGGCCCCCCAAAGGGAATAGTTTTTCTTATTTTTTTTTATCTATCACCATGCCAAATTTTTCATGCTAATAAGTTTTTTTGTAAAAAAATCACTTTTAAAGGGGGGGGGTTAAAAAAAAAAACAAAAGGGAAATTAGGTTTTGAGGATGGAAACATGCTGGAGATAAAATATTTTTGGGTTTTAATTTTTAAAATTTAAATGTTTTGAATCGACCTGTCCAAATCCAATTTTTAAGGGAGGGAAAAAGAGGGCATAGGGGGAAAAAATAATGTTTGCCCCCCCAAAAGGGAAATTTAGTAATTCTTAATTTTTATCCACTCTCCCAAAATTTTTCATGATGGTAACTAACAAAACAGTTTTTGCCCACAAAAAAGAAATGATTATTGGGGTTTGGGGGGGGGGAAAAATTGTTTTTTTTTAAATAAATTGTTTTGGGTTGACGGGAAATTATAACACATCGATTTCAAAAAATTTTAATCGCAATTGAAATATTAAAAATGTTTTAAATTACCTTACGTTTTTCCCAAAGTTAAGGGTGGTAGAAAAACAAAAAGGAGGTGGAATATCGCTTTTCCCGGGGGACCTATTTTTTTCCCAGGTTTTTTTGGTGTGAACCATCATGCCAAATTTCAGCTGATAACTCCCAGGTGCCTCCATTTGGAAAAATTTTCCTGGGAAAAAAAGGTAAAAAATATTAAAAACCCAATTAGGGGGGGGGGGTTTTGGAATTTTTTTTTCTTGGGGGAAAGTGAAAATTACCCGTTTTTTTAAAAAAACACTTTTAAAAAACTAATTTTAATAACTAATTTAAATAAAAATTTTTTTTTGGGTTAGAATATGAATTATTCATTTTGGGGGGGAAAATGATTTAGGGGGTTTTTTTTGGGGGGTGAGTTTACCCGCTTGCCTCCCTGGGGATTTTTAATTCTGATTTTTTTTATTTTCCCCCCCAATGAAAAAAAAAAATTTCAACGTTTGGTTACCCGGGTTTGAAAATATTCAAGTTTTTCCTTCCCCTTTACGCTCTCCTATAAAAATAATTATTCGATTACGCAAAAAATTTTACCGAATATATTAATTTTTAAAAATTAAGGTTCTGTGAAAAAATCTTTTATAATCGGATAAAAGCATGTGGGTGTTTAAGCAGAAGAAATTTAAAAAATCGTAAAAATTGCGTTTTTATGAAAAAATAACGATAAGGGCTCAAATTTACACGAATATATAAATTTCCCTAAAAATTAAAGGGTTTCTGTGAAAAAATTTCATTACCAATGGATAAAGGGCATTAGGAGTTATAAGTCGAAAAATTTTTTTTTAAAAATCAAAAAAAATCGAAAATTTGCGATTTTCTGAAAATAAAAATTTTTTTTCCGATTGCGCTCAAAACCGTGGGCCAAGCCCCTTAGTTCAGAGATTTCAAAGGCCTCCATAAAATTTCTTTCAAAAATTGGGGGAGTATCTTTTTAAAGCCGGGAATTTCGGGTTAAACATTTAGACAAAATACGAAAGAAAAAAAACAAACAAAAAAAACAGTCCGGTTTTTTTCCCCTTCGTGGTGTGAAAGGGAATCTTCGCTTGGGTTTGGCTACGCTCCCCTACCGCTTATCCAAAAAAACGGGTGACAATTATTATTTATTGTTTTTTGGGGAGGGTCCATTTTAAATATTTGGCAGTGTAAAGGTCACCAAATGATGTCATTCTGAAGGGGTTTTGGGGTTTTTTAGAAGCCACAAATGTAAAATTATATAAGGGATTGCTTGCAAAATTTGGGGGATATGATAGTATTAACGTTCATTCACTATGAAGAGGTTCGTTTCTTTTTGTGTGCTTAATATTCCCTTGGCTTTCACTGCGTTTGGGCACAGAGGTAATTTAAACTTTAAAACTTATCCCTTTATTTTACTTTTTTTTAAAATTTAACAAAACAATTTTAAATGTTCCCAAATTTTAACACTCGTTTTTTGGGTTGTTTTGTACTTGTTGGAAAATTAAAACCCCTCATTTGTATTTAAAGTATCTAAAAAAAAATTTAAACCCCCCCCCCAAAATGGAAATACAAAACAGTCAATAAATTTCGGAGTCCCAAAACAAGCAAATAAATTACCATGGAAACAATTAAATTTTGGCTTTTTTAAACCCCCGATTAATTAAACCCAGTGGAACTCAAAAAAAGTTTTTTAAATTTTAAGGGGTTGATTTCATTTTTTATTTTTTTGGGTTTTAAAAAAAAATTTAAAAAATTTGATTTTAAAATTTTTTGAAACATACTCAACTAAAACAACCTAAGCTTTTTCCCACCCTTTTCCCCAAAGGTTTTCAGAAAAAAATTATGAAATCTGTGTGTACAGGGGCGTGCCCCCAAAGACGGCTACCACCCAGTTTCTGGGGCTCAGTTTTTACAAGTTCCTGGCAAAGGTAGCCCCCTCTTTGGGTCAAGCCGGGAAGGTGTCCCTTCGAAGGGGGTTGGCCCCCGGGCCCAAACCCAAACTCTGAAGAAGAGGCTCGGGTTTCCCCCCCCCCCTTAATGTTCGCCGCTGCCCAACGTGGGGCAGGGATGAAAACACCCTGCTCCCCGTTTACATGGGGTTCCACGATATGTTCACAGAGGGGGCAAAGGGCACAACCCTTTGGAAATTTAAAAAATTTTTTCGAAAAAGTCTTTATTTTAGAATTTTTTAAATTTTTTTTAGTACTATATATTTGTTTCCCTTATAAAATAAATTTTTAAAGGGCCAAAAATATCAAAACTTTAGGTTTATCAAAACCTAAGAGTTAGTGGGGTGATCCCCTTTTGATATACACTTTTCCGTTCACCCGTCCTAATGGGGCCCTCCTGTCGCACTTTAAAATCCATCGATCAAATTTTATTTTTGCACACTATTTGTTACTCGTCCTTCAGTTACAGACAAGACATGGGTAACCACTCTCCGGAAAGCGGGCAAGTAGCAACATATGTCATTAATTCACAAAACCCCCAAGGAAGAATAGTTCACTTGTTAGCTAATGATCTAGCTTCAGCGTTTTTGGAGTCGCGACGCTTTAAAGATGGCCGACGCCGTTTTTTTTTTGCACGCGCATCTGAGAAGAAACGGCATGTATCTAAAATCTGTTTGTCCGATTTGGCTGAATTTAATTTTATTCTTTCACAATAAATATTGTCAGTGTGTTTGTACAATATAATAAAATTTATATTCAATGCATCTTTATATGTGTTTTTTAAAATACAATATGTACAGCAAAATCATTTATTTTTTACTTTGTAGTCTTTCGATGGTACCAGAGGTATAAATTCACAGAATAATTTTTGGAATGTACATTTATAAATACTTTAATATGTTGTTTGCAAAACATACTATCTGAAATTTAATTTAAAAAATTATTTGTATTAATTTTTAAAATTTAAATAATACGGTTGTCTGCTAGGATTGTCGCCTAGCTTCGTGGCGCATGCAAACTATGGGGTAAATTACTCATTGGGCCAACCTTTTGTGAAAATATTCTTCACAATAATAAAAGTAATACAAATAAAATATTAAATTATGATACCATGGCAACAGAGAATAGGTTTTCAGTAAGATTATCTAATTACAACTTTTTTTTTCTTGGGGGGTGGGGGAGGGGGTTCATATGTACGCCTTAGATAGAGATGAAGTGAATTCATGATGTATACCCGGATATAATCCGGCTCATAGGTTTTTCGGATAAGAATGCTGAAATAGTTGCTTTTTGATAAATACATATTCTTTCCTTCACAAATACATCCCCACGGGAACACAACGGTCGAGCTACGTGTATATTGGTCGTGGGGTTGGATATTGGTCATATGTTTTTCAAAGTTATTCCAACGTTGGCCAAACGTTGGGATTTGGGTTGACCCCATCGAAATTTTACTGGTTGGTTTTTAGACATTTTTCTACGTACGATTATCGTTGGTTTAAGGTTAATATACGGCCAAATACAACTGGTTGATTTTATGGTGGACGCTAAACATCGCAGTTAACGTTGGTATTTATGTGTGTGTCCCACGATTATGAGGTGGTTTTTAGTATTTTCCGACGTAGTGTCAATCGTTTGGATTCAGGTGATACGTTTGCCCACCGACTTAAAAAAAGGTGGGTTTGGTTAGTGGACCGACGTCAAATTATACGTAGGAAAACTATCTGGCGCAATGACACAAATATACGTAACTCGAGTCGAATATATACGTTGGCCCAACCAAACCGTCCAAGTCGGCACAACGTTGGTGGCTTGCCGTATGTGTTTTTGCTGGGATATTATTGAAATCATTTGGGATAAAACAAGTGGGCCACACGATACATTTTGTTGTGCATGAGTAAATTTTTCAAAAAGGGTAAAGGGTGCCATAATTCAATAATATTACTTACTTTTATTGGAAACATATAAAATTTAAAAAAAATTTTTTGAATAATTTCTACAGTACATATAAATTTGGCGTTTATGAAATGTTATTATAAATAAAAGGCGTTATATAATAGACGAGTAGCGCAGCGCTAACAAATGCTAACAAAATGAAAAAACTCCGTCGCGATTTAAAACTACAAGTAGCATAATATAAGTTAAAAAATAGACTGCACCTGTGTAGGACTTATTTGACCGACAATGGTTTTTGTTTTGAGTTTGTAAAAGAAGATGAAGACAGACCACACGCACAGGCATAAACGCATTAAAGTGCCGCAAACTTGCATTGATACTCGTGCGCTCGGCTCACTCGTCACCACGTCGTTGAGGGGCCGTCAACGCTATGTCATAAAACGCCACTCTAGAGTTGAAGATATAGGGAGGAAAATCCTATGTGTCAAAACAGCTACGGGTAGTGAAAGAAAAGGCAGGTTTCTCACATTGTGGTCGTCCCCCCCCCCGCTTGTCATCGTTCGTGGTCGTTATGGTCGTCGTCGTTGGACCAGGAATGTTTCCAGATAGAGTAGTCTTCTTTCTAGGAATTTTGCTTTTTTGCCGAGCCATGCTCTGGACCCAAAGTCCTAAAGGCCTACGAAGCGTACGTTTATCTAGAATTCTAGCATAGGTCGAAGAAAGAAGGCTAGTGTACGATTTTAACTAGGGAAAACGCCAAAGGTCGTTGATAGACAGGGAGTGCCGCCAGTGTTGTTGAGTACCGGGAACATCCCCTTTCCTCCCATATAACTAAGTGCTGGGTCTAGGCCTCAGTATGGAGAATGATTACCGGATATTTTCAACACAGGCTCACTCACTCGTCTATCACCGATTGGCGTTTTCTAGTCCAGTTGCTTAGGCGACCCTTACACCCGAGAATGTGGGTGACCTGGGTTCAATCCCCTGCGGGCGATTCTAAAGTATTTTTTTTCCATGATGATGGAAAGATAACGATCGTTATCCGGCACTTTAGCGACAATTTACCGTGTCGACTGATCTGTAAAAATGATTATAAAGATATCGTAAAAGGTAGCTGATCGCTATGATACGAGAATGAAAAAAGGAGTCGCTATGCTAGGCTATCAAGAACGAAAAGGCGGCCGTAGCGACTACCTTACCGAATAAGGTCGATACGATACTTTAAAACGATTGATCTTTCATATCAACGTGATTGCTATCCGATCATAGCGACCTATTTTACAGAATCGCCACTGCTGGTTGGCAAAGATTTTGTAGTTATGGATTGTAAAAAACAAATATTTAACATGTTGAAATGCCTATAAACGCAGTTTAGTCTACATCATCGTGACAATACTACGAAAACCATAGCCAGTACGAAATTTAACGAGGAAAGATTGCAAGGTTACCGATGTCCCAGCGGAATTAGGGATCCTTGGTCACTGATATGCATGTTATCACAGCCTGCCAAAAAATATTCAAAAAAGTGACTTCTCAAGAACAAAAGCATGTTGTTAAAATAGGAAACCTTACTCATTTCAAGCAGATTTTCGATTTATTATTCTTGTGGTTTAAATCGCAACGGAATTTTCTCATTTTGTTGCAATTCTCAGTTAGCTGGTCACGGATGCCTGTTTAAAAATTTCAGACAATCTTTGTAAGTTTGGCTGTTTAGGACCGGACAAACATTTAACCAGAAACATAGTCACGACGAAACCGATTGAGAGCGTTATAGACTTCGTTTCGCTGTGCTCACTCGTCTAATTATATACCTGCAGAGTACCTTTTATGATTTTGGACTGTATTGCAATGTTCTTTGAATCATTATTGCCCCGTGGAATTAGATGAAAAAAAACACGTGATAACCACGATTTGTGGAAAATTTTGTTTGTCACCGCGAATTTTACAATATTTATTGTTATAATTTATATATCTATGGCAGTGAATTTTTGCACATGCAAATTCTTGGCTCATATTTTAACATTTTTAATCATTGTGAGTTTCAATTGAAAGAGATTTTACTTATTATGTTAGCGTACTACAGACTGGTACAGCTGTATGATTAAAATTTCAGCTCAATCTGTTGGCCGTTTTGACGTATGGGACGAACAACAGACAAAATCATGAGATGACCAGTTCGATTTGCGTTGTAAGACAATCATTCGCTGCGCCACTACCACTCGTCTGCATCTTTAATTGTGAAATAATTTTAGGTATTGGCCTCCTATGTGGCGTATTAAATATGATTCATAATAAAAAATATTCACAATAACACGTAAAGAGAAAAATGGTATCAATTTTCCTTTTCAATGATAGAGGAGAAATGTTAAAGTCTAAGCACCACTATTAAACACGTCAAGTTAATAAAACACATCCACAAATTCTTATGCAACAAAACTTCTCCACATGTTCAATGACCACTCTTTCATAAACGCTATTCTGTTATATAGTAATTTCACCACTTCGTATTTCAAAAACATAGTAAGTAACTTTAAAATAAATTTACTGCCACAATAACGCACGCTTCTTCGGCTTGCGTTTATTGTCAGTCCTGATGAACAATCATGGAATAGGATATGTTAGAAAACTATCGACAGAATCGACCACAAAGTGTGACCTGCGGTGTCTACAAGATCAGCCCTTGAGCTCAACGGCTACATCCAGTGGGGCCCGAACGATGAGCCAGCGAGAGTACTACTTCCCAGTATAGGAGAAGACTGCGGTTGTATCAACAAGCAGCGGAGGGCTTCACGACATCATTGTGGACGCGCCCAGCCTTCATTCTGCGAGCGGTTTAAGAGGGTGATGGGGGCAACACAGACAGCCTACATACGAGAAGGAGAGTGGCCATCTGGGTATCTGTTCATTGCTGCTCAATTTTCATCCAAAACGCTAACCATCAAACAGTGTCAGAGATAGGGCCTAGATTCACAGCCTGATAATATGCATTGAAGGCTGGTGGGAATGTAAATTAACAGCTTTGAAAGCTAGAAAAACAATTGGAATAGTTTACGAGCAGTTGTAACTGCCAAATAATGTGAACCAAATGATTTAATTAGTGGTGGACATCACCGAAACTGGTTGCGCTATAACAGCGACGAATTGCTTCTAAACAAATTGATTCACTAAAATACAGAAATTACTTCACAGACTAACTCATTAACATATAATAGCACAAAAAATGGATCAGCTTGGTGTAAAATTGTATCTAAAGTTTACTGATTGAATCGATTATAAATAAACTATAAGTTCTTACAAATATTTTTATCTAGCTGTCAATGTCTAAAATATGAATAACATTATCTCTAAACTAAGCCGATATTTTAATGGGATTAAGCATTCATCATGGTCTGTACAAAATATTTTCCCACGTTGAAAATAGGCACTTCTAATTACTAGATAGAGAAAAGTCTTAAAGGTAGCTTTGTTCAAAAAAGTACCAATTAGTGCCGTAATGGGAAAAAAAACAGTGTGTGGAATGAATACTGTAGTGCCCGAAATATTAAAAAGCAACACTGTTCACTTACACAAGGTTAGGTTTTAGTTATAAAATCATTCCCTATCTGGAAACAATTTTCTACTTCAAAGATAGCTCTAGATAGGAGGGAGCCAACATGGACACTCATGTAGTGACTGGTTAACACATTCCTTAATTGTCACTAATTGGACTGGGATCAGTCATTGTTAATTTGAATTAGGTTGAAGGCAACTGGCCCAATAAGAGAGTCAGCTGTTTCCAGACACTGCGCGTGGTGATTGTAGATTGCTACATGCAACGAGGTAGATACCTCTATTCTATACGTTTGCAACATGCCTTGGTAAGAATGCCAGGCATCAAAAGGTGTTGTTATATAGTGACGTAGTGAATGGATTGCCCTTTGTGCTGCCTAGTTTAGAGCGTATAATGGCTTTGAATTAACATTACAGTTAATAACACAGAATAAAACCTATCAAATCAATCAATATTTGATATTGAATTGATGGATGAGAGTAGTGGTTACCAATCATGTATACTAAATGATGTATTGGGTTTCCTAACATGTGTTATGTTGAATGATTAATAAATACCCAATATCGTGGAAATCGATATCAATCAATAAAGTGAAATAGAAACCCTGATTTCACTACAATACGTGTGTACTATGCATTGCCGTAGCAGCAAAACTGGAATATCGTGAACACTGATAGTGTTAATCTTGTGTTAAACATTGTTTTATTGTCACTGTCTCACTCCTTTTTCCATTTCTCTCCTAATAACAGTAGATCTAGCATTATCCTGCTCTTTTCGTATCCACATTTATTCTACCAAAAATTTTTTTTTACCAATTGTATAAAATGTTACCAAAAATAAAAAACGGATCAAATACAATATTATGGCTGGAGAATTTCTTAACACTCCAACAATCGTGTCAATACACTTACAAGAACATCTATGTCAAATACCTATGACTAGACTTGATGGTATGTTCAAAATTATTGGAATGAGCGAAGCGAAGTCTTCAATTTCACTGACCCCAAAAAAATTCATAGCTCGGGTGTTTTTTTTTTTTTTTTTTTTTTGTTTGTTTTTTTCTGTCTGTTTGTTAACTCTCTACCAGGGCAAACGGCATATCCGATCCTTGATGAAAATTTGACAGGACCTTCGAATCTTTGAACTTAGAGGGGTGTATTTTGTTTTTGGGTACCAATCGAAGAAATATTCTCATGAAATGTACTTGTACCGATTTTTTCGACTTTTTAGTGCGAATTTCGTGCCATTTCGGGCAATTCTGACCAAACGGGTGGCTACAACGTTCATATTTCACATGACATTAAGGTTATGGTGATGTGTAGTACCTTTTGAAAGAAAAGTTTGATAAAAGTTAGCCAGAATCCATAGAAATAAAGCTTTTTAATTTAAGTTTTTTGTTTGCTTTTGTGCGATATTTTTGTGCCATTGGGCCAATTCTGACAACGGGTGGGGTACAACGTTAATATTATACATGGACATTAAGGTTATGATGATGTAGTACCTTTAAAAGAAAAAGGTTAAATATTAGCCAGAATCAATAGAAAATAACGCTTTTAATATAGTTTTTACGGTAAATAATACCAATTGACAGTACAAAAGAAAATTGACACCAATCACCTCTAATGCGTAGAGCAAAAACAAAGAACTTGCAAAAGTAAGATAGCCCATGCAAACTAAAAATTTTAAAAAGCTCAATCCATCAACGCGGCTGCCGGAATTAGCGTTTTACTAGTAAAATAGTAGTAGTGATGCACCTACGACAATACTCCCACCCCCCAAACCATTAAAAAATCGGAAAAACAATTATATTGAGGATTAAAAATGTGTACATTAATTCCATCAAACAAATAAATACTCGAAGGGACAAACATGACAATGTAGATTCTAACTGGCCCTATAACAAACCTGGGACTAAAAAAAACGCCACTCAGAGATTACCCCAAGACTCCTAAAAATATTCGTGACTATACAGCTTGCAATAATAGTATCGAACCCTCGCGACCCTGCTTGTATAGGTCTTATCAACAAAATAAATCATAAATAGAATAAAAACCGAAATGAAAAACTAGATTTATGTTTCGACTTCTCCAGATTGTCGCATGCTGGCGTTGAGTGTGTCTGCACCTGGCCTACCCCCAGCAGGGACACGGACACTAAGTGAGCAAGCACCTGGGGTGAACAACATCCTGCCCCCACGAACTACACTATTGAAGTTAAGGCTACATTCACTCAAACGCTATTACCCATAACTAAAAAAGTGTAAAAATATATTAATAAATAGGAATTCTTAAAATACAAACCTAACCCAAAATATGATTGCAAATCCTCATAAATGATCTCGATCGAATTGGCGACTAATTGGAAAAGTCACTATAATCAATGGTTTAAAAGAATACAAAATATTTTCGTTTGTAATCTTGGCAAATGACCTCGTTTGGAATAAATGGATTAAAAAAACATAAAAGCAATTTTTGCTTGTACGTGTTTGGTTTTATGAATCGAATGGTTACTCTTCACTGCCGTTTGGCGTTTGATTTGAAATAATCAAAACAATGCATTTCCTTTTGTATATGTAATTTTGGTTTATTTGGTAAATGTTTGCTTTTTTTGGCGGATTTCTCAATCATCACAATATATTAGGACAGCGGTTATGAAGCAGGTTTTGTTTTGTGGATATGATTTCTTACAAAATTTAATTAATTAGCATATATTCCCATATCAATTGGAAGTAAATTTTAGGATTGTAGTGGACGCATTGATTGTCTCAGATAAACGTTTTGGTTCTTATAATTGGGCAAGTTCGGTGTTTGGTGGTGATCATTTTTTCCATTTTTGGGTTTAATTGATCCATTTCTACTATTTATGAAAATGAGAAATCTGAGAACCTGCGTATTTACTTTACGTACTAACTTAATTCACAGGGCTCTTATACACAAGGTTAAAAACACAATACAAATATCGCTTTGTGTTAATCAACTGCCAGGTGGAATTGTAAACTCAGTGAATCGCATCAAAGTCAAGATTAGGTCACTTGCAAGCTATCGCTCAAACGTGTTTTTCTTTACGCACATCAATCTCATTAAATATTGTTCTTTCACGAGAATCTGAACATAAAATTTTATCTGGTGATCTGTAATATTTGTCACCAATTAAGATTATATTCTTGTCTGTGTGATTTACGTTTCTGTACCCTTGTTTGGGTTGTTTATGTTTTGAACACAGGTTCATCAAACTAGAAGTTAATAAGTTACCGTCTCGGTGTCTATTATAGTTGCAAAGGAATGAAGCAAACACATTAGTAAGGCAAGAGAATGACAAGGTTCAAATCTCGGTCAAATTGAAATTTGTTCCATTGGATTAATTAAACATTAACAAAAATAAAACTCCCTGCAACGCCAAAACCAATGGACAATAACTTATCAATCCGTATACAATAATTTGTATGGTGTTTTGAAACAACTGAATGAATTTCAACTCTGCTACAGAATTTAATATATAATATTGACTTAACTTTCCTGTCTAGTAGCCATAAATAAGTTATAAATTTTCCCATATCCTAGTTATAATAATCTATGCAAGCTCTCATTCTGGGGGGACGAACTGGAGCAAAGCATCCTAACAGGGAACTGGCCTTGGTTTCAAATTTACGTTTTACATTTTTTATTATTTACAGAACACAGTTAAATAATTTCCAAAATTTACTGCGTGTGAATACGGGTATTCAAAGTTATAGAGTTTCTAATTGCCGCGCCAAACGCTTGCTGTGTGGCCGTTGGCGTCAACAAACTGTACGTAGTCGCCAGGCATGATCTCCAGTCTCCGGTCGCTGGTATTTATTAAGATGATATAACGACGCCCCCCCCCCCCCCCCTCGACGACGACAATAACAACAACAACAACAACAACAACAACAACAACAGCAGCTCAACTCAACCGGCTGTGCGCGCCAGCGAAGCCTATAGGCTTACTATTTCAGTACAAAAATCAAGGTCTTAGTTTGCAGCATTCAATTAAATATGTCGCCAAGCCACATCCGATAATCACACAAGTTTTTACGATTTCTTTGTTGACACCACGTAGAACGAAATTTTATTGAATCATGCCATGCCCGCAATCCCACAGCTAAAACCTTACAAGTAAAGTACGTATGAAACAACTTTGCCAGGTATAGGGAGTAGTAATAACATGCCAGAATTGATAGCGCAATGGATTAGAGTAGTAGATAGGTTTAAGAGGGTAAAAGGGGGGGAAGGGGGGGTTGTTCTTTGGCTGCAGTAAGGGACCAGTGTAGTGTTATGCAAATGACATACCCTCTTGATATGATGAACTGTTAAAGAATCGTATCAAATTGGAAATGACGTTGGTTTATGTGGGATAGGACTTAATTTAGAAAGCAAGATGTTTGTTGAATGATAAAGTCAATATGATAGAATGGTAACGTAGCGAGCAAAGCAAAGGTCCATTTCACTACACTGGAGAAAAATATCCGGAATGTTTTTGTTTTTTTTTGTATTTTTGTTAGTGATTGTTAACACGATCGGCTAAACCAAGATTCCAATTGGATTAAATTTGTGGAGGGCTTCGAAACTCTGAACTTAAACTGCCACGTTTTGAGCGCAAGCAAAAAAATTATTTCTCGTGACGTGAAAATTATAATTTATTCCTTCCAATTTATTTTTTTTTGCGCAATTTAAAAAATTATTCTCATGAAAAATTGCCAATTTCACGATTTTTTCGATTTAAAGAATTCTTATAAATATTTCATTTGACTTATTACACCTTCATTGCTTTATTCGATTGTCCTATTTTTTTTGAAACCTTAATGTATGAATTAAATATTCATGTGAAATTTCTGAGCGCAATCGAAAATTATTCTCATGAAAAATCGCAAATGTTACGATTTTTTCGTTTAAAAAAAAATTCTTTGACTCATAACACTACAGATTTATGAGTGTAATGGTTTTAACAGAACCAACAAAAAAATATGATAAAACATGACAGCTCAATGCCACCAATACGCAAAATCCAACAACGCGCCTGGGAAAAAAGCGATTGCGAAGCTTCATAGTGTAAATTTTTTTTCAAAAAAAAAAAAACAAAGACCGATTTAGTTAATTCAGAGTTCCACATTTCAACAATCAAGGTTTCGTCATATTTTCCCGTGGTTTCGAGTTCCGACAAGTACACGTATTGCACTTAGCAAGCTCAGCACCCCGTCCGTTGAGATCTGCAAGCTTGCTAAGCGCGCGTTAACACCCGTGGAGCGACCGCCTGCATGGCGACGTCTAGATTCGGTGTCTTACAAGCAAGATTTCACACTGTAATCGTACCAGTTTTTACAATCAATATTTCCTTAATTTAAATAATAATTGTTTTTCGTTTCAATATAAACCACTTGTGTTTCAAGAAGTATACCACCACCACCGCCCTTGCCGCTATTACCTTTGTCCCAGGGGCATGACCTGCTTCGCCCCCAAATTTAAGGAAACCTTTTTTTAAATTATTAACAAACCTATTTCGGTTACGCATCGAGGAGCAGTGTTACACAGTTATATATTAAAATTGATTTCTCAAATATACCAGAAAATAGAGGATCATTACTAAATATGACAGTTATGACGCTTTTCGGGACGACCATTTATAGTGGCAAAGATAGTGTCACAAAAACGAGTCGTTCTCAAGTGGTTTGTTGTTAAGAGCGGACCATTATATAACGATTACCTAATTAGTAGGATATGATAGTGATAAACGTTATTCACTATGAAGATGTTCAATATTTTTGTGTGCTGATATTCAGCTTGGCTTTCACACGTCGGTTTATAGAAGAGGTGAGTGTACTATATAATATATATAGACAATAAATACCAGGTAATAAAATTCGTAACCGCATTGTTTTAAACCTTATTTAACCACAAGTGGGATCAAAAAAAGGGAAATTTAATTTAATTTAATTAATTGGTTACTAAAATATGCAAAAAAAAATGGTGTCATTCATTTGATGAAAAACATACTCAAAAGTTCTTGTTTTATTTTTTTTTCCAAGAACGTTTTCCCGTGTATTGAAACAATAAAATGTATCTGTTGTGTACAGGATGTGTCCCAGACGGGCTACCACCAGCTTCTGGGTCTCAACTATTACAAGTTCCATGGCGAGCTAGGCACCCTCATGGGAGCGAGCCAGGCAGGTGTGCATCGAAGAGGGTGACCAACTTGGCAGTACCAACTCCGAAAGAAGAGGCTCGGGTTGTCTCGGCAAGTTTTCGCCGCTGCCAAACGTGAGTGCAGGGGAGTCATGGCCAGATGTCGCATACATTCGGGTTTCACGACTTGTTCACATGAGGGGACTACATCACAATCTTGGTATTTAATTTTGATAACGACTTTATGAGTATTTCATAGAGTAATCTAGTACAGATTACTTTCCTTGGAATAAAAAGCTGCTATTGATGCAAATATCAAACATGAGTTATTAGTAATGGAGCGAATCGCCTTTTATGATACACTTGCCGTTCGCCCGCCCGTCCGTCTGTGCGAGGTGAATCTATAGATCGATTTATTTTTGACAGAATATTGTTAAAGTATGATAATGTGAAGATTTTTCAATAAAGATTATCCTAAAATACCAACACTATTGATGAGTTCGAAGGGGGGGGTGGGGGGGGGGGGGTGAATAAGTTCGCTTATAAAATAGTAAAATACCCAGTGAATTCACTAGAGTATACCCGGGACTATTCTCGCTGCATAATTTTTTTGTATAGAATGCTGATTTTAGTTGCTTTTTGAAAAAGTATTTTTCTTACTTCACAATACGTCATTAAATGGAATCCATTTGTGACAAAACAAGTAGTTCAAACGAACTATTTATGTGTGTATATATATATATTATATGAATATAAGGTTTCTAAGCATAGCCTGCTTTAAGGCATAGTTATTGATTCATAGCAGTTGTCGTAAAAGTTTGCATCGACTGGGGCTCCCGAACCCAGAACTTCGGGCTTAACGCGCAATAAACTCAACCAATTGAGCCACCGGGAACCAAAGAACAAACTTACTAAGGATTTTCTCATTTTGCTAAGCCGTTTAAGTGTACTGGTACCCGAAGTCGTTAAAAATGTTATTTCAAATTCTGTTTGGCCGCTTGGAACGTATGGGATCGAACAAACAGATATAACCATGAGAAGACCAGTTTGACTAGCGATGTAAGCCTCATTCGCTGCGTCTACTCGCCTGCATCTACAATTGTGAAATAATTTGAGGTCTTGACCATCGATGTGGCGTATTAAATATGGAAACATTTTGAAAAATATTCACAATAAACGACGTAAAAACGAGAAAAAATAGTCATAAATTTTCCATTTCCATGAACGAGCAGAAATGTTTAAGTCGGAGTACACTAAACACGTCCAGTTCATAAACACATCCAAACATTAATTCTTATGCAAAAAACATCTCCACATTTATTAATGACCACTCTTTCATTGTCTCACAGATCAGCCCCTGAGCTCAAGTGGCTACATCCAGTGGGGACCAGGTGAGCCCACCGAGTACTATTACCCAGGAGTTGGAGAAGACTGCGGTTCAATGAACACGGACGGAGGGCTTCACGACATTAGTTGTGCCGCGACCCAGGCTTTCATCTGCGAGCGACTGTAAGAGAAGAGGGTGATGGGGCAACACAGACAGCCCACATACGAGGAAGAGAGTGGCCATATGGGAGTCTGTTCAATTGGCTGCTCAATTTTTCATCCAAAGACGCCAACAATCAAACATGTTTCCGAGACAGGACTAGATCACAACCTGATAATATGCCTGAAGGCTGGTGAGAATGTCAATTAACAGCTTTTGAAAGCTAGAATAACAATGTAATTGTTTATGAACGGTTGTAGCAGCTGCCAAATACATTTATGAACCAATTGATGTTTTTAGAATTTATTTTCACTTGTCTTACATGTCAAACTTGTAAGATCCTTGTAGATTATCCTTCTTTATTATCGACAAAATGTCAAACTTCTTTGTCGATAATAAAGAAGGATAATCTACTATCATCTGAGGGAATTGGATAAAAATGTCCGCCATGTATAGATGGCCACTCCTTTCCTCGTATGTAGGCTCTCTAGGACAGCATGAAGAAAGTCGTCTGTTCCGCTGCCACCACTCTTTGTTTTCCGCCACGATCTAAAAGTTGAACCACGCCTATTAGTGGTGACGTCACGGAACTGGTTGCCCTTAGCAACGACGAATTTGCTTCTAAACAAACTTGGGCGTCTGCTGCACCCAAATACAGAAATACTTTATAGGCTCATTTCTTGAACAAAAATGATCAGCTTTGGTAGACCAATGAATTGATTATTAATTAACTGAAAGGCTTAAAACTTTATATCTAAGCTGTTAACATATTCTAAAATATGCAAACAAGCTTTTAACTTTGCCTATATTTTAATGGAAATCAACCATTCAATCGTTCATGGTCCATAGTAATTTTCCCTAGTTGAAAAAGTGTCAAACTCATCGAGAAAATACGCAATAGAGAAAAGTTAATTTGTAGCTTTGAGAGAATACTACTCTAAAATACTACTCATTGGGTTGTAATGGGAACAAACCCGTGAGTGGTATCAAAACTTGGAGTTGCTGTGCGTTGCCATGGGCAGCCATGATGGAATGACGTCAGACTTGTAAAGTTTATCGTGATTGTCAGAAACTTCCCTTACGTTGTCTTTTAATAATTGTTCTCATAGACAGCCACTTCACTCTCCTAGATACACTTTCATCCAGCGTTTTCTTCCTGTTTCCGTATCCACATTGATCTGCTACTTTTGTCAAGGTCACCAAAAATTAAAATTAACAATTACAATATTATGACTTGTTATTAATTTTCCTTATCTTGAAATGTAATTTCTAAATCCTTATACGTCCGAACAATTGTCAAATCGGCTTACAAAAACATTCATGTCACCTATGACTGGAGTTACAATAAACAATGAGTAGTGTTTTATCATTCCTTTTAATATTAATATAATAATTAATAAATCATTAATAATACCATCAATATTATCGGGTTTATAATGATTTGTGCAAGTATACTGTCGAGGGCGCAGAGCGTACTGCATCAGCGGACAGAAAACTTACTAACTCAAAAACAACAAAAAAAATTGAAAATAATATATTGAAACGCTCACACTCTTCATCACTACCCATTTTTTAACATATTTTGTGCTATCATGGTAATTAGACCCTACCTCATTTTTTATTTGTGGGAATTAAACGTGTTAAAGTCCCCCAATATGTCCCTCTTCAGGTGAAGGGATGTCCAAGGGTTCAATCCCTTCCATTCGCAATAACGACAGAGGAAAACCTCGGAAAGAACCTTCGGTCAGGATTGCCGGTCTTGACTGGATTTGTATCCGGGACCTCGCGAATCTCATTATGATTTATGTTATTATTAATAAATTCTCTGATGTAAAGATAAAAGTGAATTCATCATACAAATTGTGACAGTTATTATTTATTGCTTTTGGGGACGATCCATCATATTGGCAGAGATAAAAGTGTTACAAAATGTTGTCGATCTGAAGTGGTTTGTTGTTTAGAAGCCACTATATACAAATATAACGATTGCTTGATAAGTAGGATATGATAGTATTATACGTTCATTCGCAATGAAGATGTTCGATTCTTTTTGTGTGCTGATATTCAGCTTGGCTTTCACGTCGATTGCATCAGAGGTAAGTTACTTATAACAAAAACAATTTAACCGTTACCAAATATTACACTCGTTTGTTGAAGTATGTACTTTGTAGGAAATTTACTCATATGAATTTAAGTATCTAAATAAAATGAAACACAATGTATACAGAACAGTCATTCATCGAGAATGCAAATAAGCAAATTAAGTACCATGGAATACAATTCAAATCGCATTTTTGAACCCGATTTAATTTAACCCAGTGGCATCGAAAAAAAAAGAGTAATTTAATTTAATTGGGTTACAAAATTTATCTTGATAAAAAAATTAAAAAATGATTTCATATTATGAAAGCCTACTCATTATTTAATACAATCCAAAATTAAAAAAGTCCGCCCCGATCGGGACTCGAACCACGGATCTCCCACATTCCAGATGAGCGTCTTAACCCCTAGACCACCAGGACGGGTACATTTTAATCTCTAAATTGTAGTTGCATTATACATCTGAATGGATGATTTTTTTTTTAATTTCTGGTTTGTATTAAATAATAACAATTACACCTACGGGAGTGTTTCCCGATAAACCAAATCGAGAAATAAAGCCTACTCAATACCAACAACCTATGTATAACACACTTTTTCCCCGATTTTTTCAGCAATACTATGTATTCTGTGTGTACAGGATGTGTCCCCAGACGGCTACCACCAGCTTCTGGGTCTCAACTATTACAAGTTCCATGGCGAGCTAGCACCCTCCTGGGATCAAGCCAGGAAGGTGTGCATCGAAGAGGGTGGCCACCTGGCAGTACTCAACTCCGAAGAAGAGGCTCGGGTTCTCTCGGCAATGTTCGCCGCTGCCAACGTGAGCGCAGGGGCAGACCACCAGGTGTCGCATACATCGGGTTCCACGACATGTTCACAGAGGGCGACTACGTCACAATCTTTGGTAATTAATTACGATAACGACATTATGGTAGTATTTTCATAAAGTTTTATAGAATAGATTTATATCCTTTGGAATAGCTGATATTGATGCAAAATATCGAAACATAGGCTATTTTTAGTGAGCGAATCGCCTATTTTATACGTTGGTCTTGTTGTAAGCATATCTGCTTCCAATGCAGAAGGTCCACGGTTCGATTCCCGCCAAAGTCAGAAGTCTTAAAGCTTCTGATTTGGAACTTAAGTCCATTAGTTCTTGTCTTAGGAGTTTGTAAAACGGTGACTTTGGAGCCGTCCTAGCAACGAAGCACATAACAAATTAAAAGTTGTTCTGAATCGGCCTTGTTGATTCTGGCGTTGATCCGCGGGGGTTTCGCATTGTCCATACCAATGATTTCTTTATTTCCTTTTAAAAATGCAAATCTTTGGTTGGTTATCGCTCACTCGTCGATTGCGTTGGGGCCTACAGGGTTGGCTTGGTCGCTTTGATTTACTGTCCCCTACTGAAAATTAGTTCTATAACTGAGTGGGTAGACTCGTTATACAAATTTTTTGTTATTTATTTATTTATTTATTTATTTATTTATTTATTTATTTATTTATTTATTTTATTTATTTGTTTGTTTGTTTGTTTGTTTGTTTGTTTGTTTATTTATTTATTTATTTATGCCTATTCATTTATTTATTAATTTATTTTTTTTATTATTTTTTTTTTTTTTTTTTTATTTTATTTTTTTTTTTAATTTATTTATTTAATTTTTTTTTAATTTTTTTTTATTATTTTTTCATGATACACTTTTCCGTTCGCCCGTCCGTCCGTCTTGTGCGATGGTGAATCTATCTGTCGAATTTTATTTTTACACTGGCTTACCCGTCGCGCGTTGCTGCGACGTAAGCCAGAACCTTTACGTATATGTGTCAACTTTCATGGTGATATGTCCAACTGTGTAAAAGTAATTCATTGGTGAGTCCTCTTTGCAGGCACGATCACCACGTGGAGAAGTTACAACAAAATGGATTGCATAGAAACCTTTACCTGAAAAAATTCATATTTGAGCCAAATTTCATGGAGATCGGATGAAAAACGAATGTATCCTCTTTGCAGGCACCGATCACCACGTGTAGGAGTAACAACCAACACACATAACAAAAACTTGTAGAAATACAGCCAAACCTTACACACTCAAAAGGAATGAGATCTAAAAAGGGCCAAGCTCATCTACCCTTCCACATAAACGTACAGTGTCCCATAACAGCATCCTCGAAAAGCTTGGCAAAATAGAATTTGCGATTATTAATTTAACGTAATAGTTTATCCAAGTTCTTTTTTTCTAATTAATTTAAACGTAATAACATGCAAATTCTATTTTGCCAAGCTTTTCGAGGATGCTGTTATGGGACACTGTACGTTTATGTGGAAGGGTAGATGAGCTTGGCCCTTTTTTAGATCTCATTCCTTTTGAGTGTGTAAGGTTTGGCTGTATTTCTACAAGTTTTTGTTATGTGTGTGATCTCATTACTTTTCAAGTTCCATTACAAAATTATTTGCTAAAATATAATATTTTTATCAAAGTTGATTTAAATTCTATGGTATTAGCAGTAACAATATAGGATGTAAAATATCTAGACCCGGATTCATGTACATCCTGGGTATAGGTGGTATAACCATGGTATAACGACGGTATAAGGACTGGACCCAATTCTTGAGTTCGTGGGAGATGAGTTGAAAACGCAATTTGAAAACGAAGTCGTTTTCGTTTTCGAAGGAATTGGTATTCTTGAACGGTATCGTGGAAAACGTCAGGGTTGTGAGTTGAAAGCATTTAATTAAACCCTTATAGTAGGCTAGATAAGCAGTCTCCTATACCTCCGCACAGGCGCGAGCGTAGCAAATTGAAGACTCAACCGGCCCATTTCAAGATGGCGATTTGGTGTTTTAATTTATGCTTTTTTAATGCAATAAAGTATTTTACTGGATTGTTTGATATGGTTTTAGCTTGTGCAGCATGGTATTAAACAAAAGAAACATACGAAGTGATTGCATAAGGGAATTTAGTAATCATTTGGTGTTAAAGGCTAGTATGCTTACCTGTCAACCTGGCTGCAATTTTGAGAACTATTTGGCCACAAATCGCTCCCATTTGATTAACATGTAAACTGTCATTTTAAGATGGCTTCTAATTGTACCGGAAGTGGACCACCGACTGCTGGTCTAGCCAATTATCTAGGTGTCTATGGTTGAAAGAGTATCACGAAATCCAAACACTTTAAAAGATTTGCGTATAGCAAAGAGCTCGAAAAAGTTCTATATTTATTCTAGATGGCAGTGCCTTCATAAACGCGGGCCAATCGAAAGACAAGTTGTATGAAATGATTTGATTGTTGCAATTATGTAAACAAACATTTGAGCAAGTTCATATCAAAACAATGTTGTGCTGGCATAGGGTTGGCTAGGCTTGTCAACATGTAATGTAAGTATGAATTTTACTAGTCCTATAGCCAAATGGAACTTTAGACCTACACTTTTGCATTATAAATAATTTTCCACATCTGGGCCTAGGCCAGGACGGTTTCTGATTTGTTTTTATGAGAGTATAATGACACCTTTTCTCGTTCCACACAAAGAAGAAAAATTTTAAATGTCCGCTATTTGTTTACGTATCGCACTTTCCCGCCTAACTCTGCTTATACCGTCAACAAGTGTCAAGTAACTATGGTTACTTGTTGATTGTATGCCAAGTGTTTAAGGCTTATTTTAAAACCTTTATTTGGAAGCCTTCCAACAAACTTTTTCAACTTTTTTTTTCAAAAGAGACTATATTTCTATAACCTTAATATCCATGTAAAATATGAACATTGTAGTCCCACCCGTCTGGTCAGAATCGCGGGCCGACGTATTAGATGTAGGCAGTAGTAGGCCGTAGTAGGGAGTAGCTAACATCCTTAAAGTGATTTTGAGCATGTTTTAAGCCATTTTTTCACCAAGAAGGAATAATCGTACCCCAATAAAATTTGGCATGTGTTGTCAGGTACCTAAATCCCCTCGATTGTGATAGTTTTCAAGTTCACATCACGTTACATGACGGCTGGGTAACACCTCGAAATCACCCCAACTCTGCTTGGTGTATAAGGTGCTTGAGTGTGTAGCGCACCGCGGCTTGGCTGCGTCGCCCTAAAGGGCACCTAGATTCAAGCCATTTTTTCACCAAGAAGGAATAATCGTACCCCAATAAAATTTGGCATGTGTTGTCAGGTACCTAAATCCCCTCGATTGTGATAGTTTTTCAAGTTCACATCACGTTACATGACGGCTGGGTAACACCTCGAAATCACCCCAACTCTGCTTGGTGTATAAGGTGCTTGAGTGTGTAGCGCACCGCGGCTTGGCTGCGGCGCCCTAACGGGCACCTAGATTGATATATAACCCCTATAGTAGGCTAGATTAGCAGTGCCCAATACTTCCACAAAGGCGCGAGCGTAGCAAATTGAAGCGTCGAAAATCCAGTTCAAGATGGCGATTTGGCGTTTTAATTTATGCTTTTTCAAAGCAATAAAGTATTTGCCTGGGTTGTTTGATATGGTTTTAGCTTGTGCAGCATGGTATTGACAAACAATACGAAGTTATTGCATAAGGGACTTTAGTTATCATTTAATGTTAAAGGCTAGTATGCTCAGCTGTAAAACTGGCGGCCATCTTTAAAAATATTCGGTCTACAAATAGTTCCCATATGATTAACATGTAAACTGTCATTTCAAGATGGCTTCTTATTGTAACGGAAGTGGACCACCGACTGCTAATCTAGCCTAACAGTAGTTAAATATCAATGGTTACAACAAAATGGATATAGCATAGAAACCTTCCCCGTAAAAAAAATACATACCTATGTGCCAAGTTTCACGAAAATCGGATGAATGGTGAAGTAATGCATAAAGGACAAACATACAGACAGACAGACATACATTCATTCGTTTTTATTCATAGAGAAGATTGTATTTGTTTGTATTTGTATTCGTATTTTTATTATATTGTTATTTGTATTTAATTGTAATAGTATCAATTAAGATTAGCTCAAATTTCAATCAATATTTTTGGGGATGTTAATAGGTTTGTTTGGTTTACCTAGTAGAGTGTATACTTGTGTAGTGTAGGTGTAGGCCTTCAAATTACTACACTTTACCCAGGATAACCAAACGTTTTTTAAGCTACACTCTACACTAGATTGTCCCACATCGAACTGTCAAACTTCTAAAACATAATAAAACGCATACAGGACATGTTGAAGGCATTAAATGAGTCAAATTAATTGTATAGGTCTATTTTCAGACCATATCAGACGATAAAAGTTATTTGGAACATAAACTTCATTAGTGCTTATCCTGTTTGAGGTTAGAGTACCCTATGTACTTGCCCTCATCTCACAAAATTTAGTCCCACATAGATATAAATGCTCCGATTCAGTTTCAAATGCGTAATAAAGAAGACTATTGGTTGATTAAAGTAGGATAATATAGATTGCCACTGCAAGAATGTGTAATTCATCATGTTTTATTCTGCTTCTCTTCAAATTTTGCGCCTAAATTTCTACACCTACACTCTACAGTCTACACGACCTCCTAGAGCTCGTATATAGAAATGCTACACTTTACCACAGATAATGTACTCTATTATCTGTGACTTTACACTATACGTAGTCAAACCAAACGGCTACACTTTACACTACAATAAATACGAAAACGGTTTTTAGATTTTGTGAGCCTACACTAGTGTAAAGTGTAAGTTCGTGTAGCAAACAGAAAAAACCTAACAAGTACGCCCAAAATAGATGATTGTAGTGAATTCACTGATTTTTATCTCGGACATATTCCTGATCATATTTTTTGGGTTAGAAAACAGAATTTGTTGATTTTTGTAACACATTCTTATTTCACAATACATATTATTGGAATCATTTTGGGACAAAACAAGTGGTCACACGATACACTTTTGTTCACATTGAGTAAATTTGTCAAAAGGGGTCAAAGGGTGGATAATTCAATAATACTTTCTTTTAGAGAAACATTTTTTAAATTAATTTACAGTACATATAAAAATTTGACGTTCTGAATATATAATTTGATAATGTAATATGCCCCTCTTCAGGTGAACTATAAGCAATCAACTTTTTTGAGGTCACCTCTGTGCATTTTTAAAGAATATTCTTCTAAGTGTTTGAATTGAAATTTACGGCTCTACCACAACACATGACTGACTTATCATTAAAATCATAAAATCATAGTAGAAATGTCAAATGGTTTGTAATCTGGTCAGATTTACATAAATGGCCACATTAACTTTTGTTATAAAGTTTTATACTTTTATCTAGAGTATTAATTAATTTTGTAATCTCAAGATAATACTTAAAAACATTTTTTATTTTTTATTTTGGCCAACTGCCATTATTTTACCCCTTTTAACCTTATTAACCAGATGACATTTTCAAGCCTTTCGGCAAATTTCTTCGAGTGTTATTTTTTTGTTTTGAATCTTAAATTCAAGCCACTATCACAAAACCATACAAAACCCCAAATTGATGGTCTAATCCATCTAGAAGTCCTGGCAAAACATAGAATAATAATTATATGGTAGAAACATATCAACGAATGACAAAGTATGACCTGGTTGTTTCACAGATCAGCCCCTGAGCTCAACCGGCTTCACCCGCTGGGGGCCAAGTGAGCCCACCGAGTACTATAACCCAGGTTTAGGAGAAGATTGCGGTGCAATGGACAAGAACGGAGGACTATGCGACCTCAATTGTGGCAGGACACAGGCTTTCATCTGCGAGCGTGTATAATAGGGAGATGGGGCAGCATAAAGATTCATCATACGAGAAAGAGAGTCGCCATCCCATCTGGATAGGCCTATGTGTTCAAAAGGCTGATCAATTTTGCATAAACTATTTATATCTAATCTGTTAACATATTCTAAAATGTGCAAACAAGCCATTAACTTTGCCTATATTTTAATAGAAATCACCATTCAATCGTTCGTGGTCCATAGAAATTTTCCCTAGTTGAAAAAGTGTCAAACTCATCGAGAAAATACGCAAAAGAGAAATGTTAATTAAAAGCTATGAGAAAATTCGTCTACAATACTATCCATTGGGTTGTAATGGGAACAAAAACGTGCGTGGTATAAAAACCTGGAGTTGCTGTGCGTTGCCATGGGCAGCCATGATGGAATGACGTCAGACTTGTAAAATGAAAAGTTTATCGCGATTGTCAGAAACTTCCCTTACGCTGTCTTTTAATAATTGTTCTCATAGACAGCTTTTCACTCTCCTAGATACACTATCATCCAGCGTTTTCTTCCTGTTTCCGTATCCACATTGATCTGCTACTTTTGTCAATGTTACTAAAAATTAAAATTAACAATTACAATATTACGATGACTTATTATTTCCTTATCTTGAAATATAATTCCTCAATCCTAACACGTTCTAAAATTTGCCAAAAGCGCTTGCAAAAACATCCATGTCACCTATGACTAGAGTTACATTAAACAATGAGTAGTGTTAATGCTCCAAGATGAACACTTGTTTTACAACTATTAAACGCAAATTTTGTAAAAGAAAATTTTTACCATTCCTTTTAATAATACCATCCATAGTATCGGGTTTATAATGATTTGTGCAAGTATACAGTCGAGGGCGCAGAGCAAGAGAAAACTTACTAAATCAAAAACATAAAAAACTGAAAGTTATAAATTGAAACGCATCACTACCCATTGCTAATAACACATTTTGTGCTTTCATGGTAATTAGATTCTACCTCATTTTTTAATTGTGGAAATAAAACGTGTTATAGGGTGCAATATTCCCCTCTACAGGTGAACTAGGTATGTTGCAGATAGGACAAAGTGAAGGGATGTCCAAGGGCTCAATCCCTTCCATTCGCATTAACGACTGAGGAAAACCTCGGGAAAAACCTTCAGTCAGGATTGCCGTTCTCGCCTGGATTCGAATCGCGCTTAGCGCTCGAGTCAACACTCTCGCTCCTACCTCATTGTTGTACATGTCATATTATACAACACAACAAAAATACATTCTATCTATAATATTTATAACAGATGTAATCTAAAAGATGTATATTGTATACAGAGTTATATCAGTACTATAATCCAGGTTCTAGGTTGGAGTAATCAATAAAAGTGCCGCCACAGCTGATAGTCATACTAGTATTTTTCCGATTTTTTTTGTTGACACCAAGTACAACAAAAATTGCTGTCGGGCATGCTGAAGAGCTCTGCCAGGTTTATGTGAATAAGAAGATGCCACAATAGTGATAGACAATGGGGATTGGAGTTGTGTGAAGCTATAGCAGTGGGAGGGGGAGGGGAAAGGGATTAAAGCTGATAATTTTGTAATTTACCTGTCCCATGAAGGACTGGTTAGCCAGTATAGGGTTATGGACATGTCCAAACCCACTTATGTATGGTTATATAAGTAAGTTGTGTATTCCCTTGACAGGCACATGGGTCAAGTAAAACTCTTTTAAAAGCGCAAGTGAATTGTTCAGGGAATTAAACTTAAAAAATTGCAAAAGTCGTTCATATTAGTATTGAAGCTAAGATTAACATTAGAAGTAATGTATAATGACATTTAAAAATGATGTACACTATTGAATAATGTAAATATTGATATTAAGAGGAGTGCTTATAATGCTCATTTTATAAGCTTCAAAATTTCTCTGATATTTTAACAGACGCATCTACTTGTGATTTTTTTTTTTTTATGATTGTGTAAAAAATTATTATGAAAGCATCTATCATAGCACTGTTCCATTAATGGATTACCGGTATAGAAAATAAACAAAAAATAAAAAAAAAATTCTAGTATTTAGAATCTGTCAAAATGGTCAAAAACACCCAAAAAATTACGTTTTTTCTGATCTATGAATAATTGGATGAGCGTGTTGTGTTTTTTAGCCTGTTTTGTCGCTTTCTACTGGGAAAACGGCATATGTGATCTTGATGAAAATTATAGGGGCCCTTCGAAATCTCTGAACTAAGATCTGCTTCGTTTTTTGGTATAATCGAATAAATATTTCTCATGATTATCATACTTCTACGATTTTTTTGTATTTTTTATGGGATATTTTCGTGATATTTGGTCAACGACCGGGAAAACGGCTACTCCGATCTTGATAAAACTTTATGGAAACGTTTGAAATCACTAACCTTAGATATTTTATGATTATAGGGACATTTGAAGAAATATTTCTCATAGAAATCGTACTTTATCGATTTTATTTTTATACGATTTTCGTGATTTTTGGGTCGATTCTGACTAAACGGGTGGGGCCACAACTTTCATATTTTACATGAACATTAAAATTATGTTGATCAAGTTGACACTGCAAGTTTGGTTCTGTCCGGAAACCAGAGGCACTGCCACCGACAAGTGATGCGCTACTCCAACACATCATGAGGAGCCACTATCAAGTAATTATAGTCACCACTGATAATGGCTAAGTTAATTTTTGGGTCTCATCATAATATGCAAAAAAATAATAAAAGTGCCAGCATGTAAATTTTTAGGTTCGAATATGGGAGCACGCTCATAAGGCTGATGTTGACCTTTCTCCTCCTAAGGAGTGTGGGGGGAGGGTGGAGGATGAAACTCTCTTGCCATTTCTAATGACTTTAACACCCATCCCCAAAGCGTGCACTGATATAATAACTTGTGGATGCAAGACTCACGTGTGCAACCAGGACCTGCGGATGCCGGAGGGTTGAGTTGGTTTGTATTAAACTCCCCAAATGCAGAGGGAGATGTCTTTAGTTCATGTTGATCTAAAAACTAATAAGTCTGTCTAAACAAAAATGTTTTTGTTTTTTCTTGGAAAAATCTTGGAACTTTAAACTACTCTTGTATCATATAAGATACGCGAGATATTCGAAATAGAATAATCGACGCCATCTTGGCCGCCATCTTGAATTCTGGGTTTCCGGTTTAAAATTCGACCTGACAAAAGAGATATTTGGATTCAGCAGGGTCAAATTAGTCTAATAACGTCTGTTGATTGACATTGTTGACATTAAAGATGTGTAATATTCGAAATAGAAAAAACGATGCCATCTTGGTCGCCATCTTGAATTCTGGGTTTCTGGGCCAAAATTCGACGTGGCAACAGAGATGTTTGGATTCAACATGGTCAAATTAATCTGAAAACGTCTGTTTCCCAATTGTTATACGATTTGCTTCTTGCATCGTTAAATAACGCCCTTTCTCATAATTGGCCTAGTCATCATCATAATTGAAATATTACTTTGTATGAAAAATAATATGTGGATGTAGTAAAGGATCCTATATACTTGATTGATTGATTGTTTGATTGATTTGTTGATTTAAATTGGTTCACTTTAATGCAGCATTGTTGCCATTTTACATTGAGGTATACTAGGATATATAACAAATTTAAAATCATATTATTATAAAATCATAAAACGAAATAAAAACAGTAGAACATAAACAATTCAGTAAACATACATTTGGTTAACACTTTACAACACTTACTAGCTGTATAAATCAATAGTTAATAATATAAATGGTATGTACAATGAATTACCTATACGATGATGAATTTATGATTTATAAATTACTGATAGGCATATCTATTAAAAATAGAACAAAACAGTTAATAAAACAATATATAGGATCAATTAGTTTTAAAACTTAAGCTTTGGTCCCGAATTGATGATGAAAAAGGCCGACATTTATAAGCATCATATATTATGCCATCATATATTGGCAGAGATAAAAGTGTCGCGCTGACGTGGTTTATTGTCTAGAAGCCACTATATATACAACGATTGCTTGATTTGTAGGATATGATAGTATTATACGTTCATTCACAATGAAGATGTTCGTTAACTTCTGTGTTTTGATATTCAGCTTGGCTTTCACGTCGATTGCATCAGAGGTGAGTTACTTTGTAACAAAAACAATTTAAACGTTACCAAATCTTATACTTGTTTTTTGTTGTATGTACTTTGTAGGAAATTTACTTATGTGTATAACAGTATCTAAATAAAGTGACTTACAATATATACAGAAGAATCTATCACCGAGTATGCAAATAAGCAAATTACTTACCAGGTAATACGATTTATATCAGCTTTTTGAAACCCTTTTAATTTGATGGGTTCGAAAAGAGAGCAATCAATTGAATCAAGTTTACTAAAATATTCAAGGTCAAAAACGGACAAAATGGTTTCATATTATTAACGGAATAACACACTTTTTTCCCGATATATTGCAGAAATCCAATGTATTCTGTGTGTGTACAGGACATGTCTATAGACGACTACCACCAGCACCAGGGTCTCCACTATTACAAGTTCCATGGCGAGCTAGCACCCTCCTGGGATCAAGCCAGGAAGGTGTGCAACCTTGAGGGTGGCTACTTAGCAGTACTCAACTCCGAAGAAGAGGCTCGGGTTCTCTCGGCAATGTTCGCCGCTGCCAACGTGAGCGCAGGGGCGACATACAACTATGTCGCATACATCGGGTTCCATGATATGTTCACAGAGGGCGACTACACTACAATCTTTGGTAATTGATTTCGAAAACAACTTTATTTGTTATTAATCATAATTTTTAAACTGAACATTTACGTGTGCGTATTTTCAAGCCTCCTCCCCCCCCCCCCCCCCCCCCCGCTACACTCACGCATATTGATACCATCGCCCGTATTGTATAAATATAATATAACAAGGCTCAAAGATCTACTATTGATAAAGAATGGGTGACCGTTGTCTGGCACGCAGCTCTAGATCAGCCATTCAATAAAATGGGAAGAATTCATAAAATTCGCTTTTTCCCAGAAATTTAATAAATGTCTAGTATTACTATTTGAGATACAAAAAATGCAATTTTTTTAATTTTTAAATCAGAAAAATCTAGTTTTAGTTATGTATTTGAAAATTGACTTAACTTTAAGCTTTTATTCAAAAGACAAAATTTTCAAATTTTTCTGAAAAACGCGTTTTTTTATAAACACTAAAAATCTTAGAAAAATGGGAACTTTGAATTCAATTAAGACCACTTAATCTTGGGTCTGAAAGGGATAGGCATCGCTGGGTCTGAGGTGGTTATGTTTTAAATATCGTGTCAACAATAATAACATAAAAACGCCATTTTGAAATGTACCAATGAAATGTAATGTACTATTTATATTAACTTAACATGTAGGTTCATTCTGTGTCTGCATCTATGTTATTAGTTTTATTTAGTTGTCCTCCTTTGTAAATCAGTTTTTGAACTGAATAGAATAGACGTTGAATAAATTTAAAAATTAAAAAAAAAAAAAAAATTAAAGATTAAAAAATTAAAAAATAATTACAGGCCACTTTTACTTTGTGTTTCAGGTGAGCCCCTGAGCTCTACTGGGTACACCCGCTGGTTGCCAGGCGAGCCCAGCGACGACTCTAACGGAGAGGACGTTGTGGAAGACTGCGGTGGAATAAACATAAAAGACGGGGGACTACAAGACCTCATGTGTAACAGCTCCGTGGCTTTTATCTGCGAGCGAGAATAGACTATATGTGTGACGTCATGCATGGACGCCACATGGCAACGAATAGCAACGCACAGTTTTGATTCTAAAAACGGTTTCGTCCCCATTAGAAACAAAACATTAGTATATATTTTTTGACGAAGTCTCTTAAAGGTATCTTTAACTTGCTCAATCGAGTATTTTTCCCTGTGAGTTTGACAATATTACAACGAGGGAAAATATAATTACTACAGACCATGAATGGTTGAATGCATCGTTTGTATTAAAATGTAGGCCCAGTTTGTAGGTTATGTTTGCACATTTTAGAATAATGTTGACAGCTAAGTTTAAAAAAAAACTGAGACCATACTAGGCCGCTTCGCGAACGCTTTTTTTAGTCGCGTTGATGGATGAGCTTTTTTGCAAGTTTTTAGTTTGCGTGGGATCTCTTTACTTTTGTAAGTGCTTTTTGAACCCATTGTAGGTGATTGTTGTCAAGTTTCCATTGTTACTTGTAAATCTTATCATATACCTCAAAAAACTAATATTAAAACCTTTATACTATATATATGTGGATTCTGGCTAACTTTTTCAACTTTTTCGTTCAAAAGGCAATACATCACCATTACCTTAATGTCCATGTAAAATATGAACGTTGTAGCCCCACCCGTTTGGTCAGAATCGGCCCAAATGTCACGAAAATATCGCACTAAAAATCGAAAAAAATCGTAAAAGTACGATATATTCATGAGAAATATTTCTTCTACTCTAACCAAAAGCGTGGCAGGTCTAAGTTCAGAGATTTCGAAGGTCCCCTCAAATTGTCACCAAGATTGCATATGCCGTTTGATCGGTAGAGAGCGAACAAACAGACCCCCCCCCCAAAAAAAAAACAGCCGAGCAAATTTTTTAGGGGGGGTCAGTGAAATTGAAATCTTTGCTTCGCTCATCCAATTATTTCATGATGAAATCATAGGTTTACAACTAGGAAGCTTCGCGAACGCTTTTTTTAGTCGCGTTGATGGATGAGCTTTTCGTAAGTTTTTAGTTTGCGTAGGACCACTTTTCCTTTGCTAGTGCTTTTTTATTGCATTGTACGTGATTGTTGTCAAGTTTCTATTGTTACTTGTTTAATTGTTATTATAAACCTAAAAAACTCATATTAAAACCTTTATTCTAGGGATTCTGGCTAACCTTTTCAACATTTTCTTTCAAAAAGAAATACATCACCATTACCTTAAGGCTATTTTCCACCTCTGGCCGATATTTTGAAAGTCGAATAAACATGTCTGAAAAGTTTGCTGCATGAAAGAAGGCATTTAAAATAACAGAAAAAAAAATTCAAAAATTTTCAAAAATCAAAATTTTTCTGTTATTTTAAAGGCCTTGTTTCATTCAGCAAACTTTTCAGACTTGTTTCTTCGACTTTCAAATTATCGGCCAGAGGTGGTTTAATAGCCTTAATGTCCATGTAAAATATGAATTGTTGTAGCTCCACTCGTTTGGTCAGAATGGCCAAATGTCACAAAAATATCACACTAAAAATCGAAAAAAATCGTAAAAGTACGATATTCATGAGAAATATTTCTTCGATTGTACCCAAAAACGTGGCAGGTCTAAGTTCAGAGATTTCGAAGGTCCCCTCCAATTTTCATCAAGATCGCATATATGCCGTTTGCCCGGTAAAGAGCGGGAAAAAAACAACACCCGAGCAAATTTTTTTGGGGGGTCAGTGAAATTGAAGTCTTCGCTTCGCTCATCCAATTATTTCATAATGAAATCATAGGTTTACCATAAAATACAAATCAAATCTTACAACAAAGCTTATCATTTTCATTCTACAAGTTCAAGCTATGGGCTGATGAAGTAGGCCTATTGCTGTATTTGGGTACAGCAGGCGCCAAAGTTTCTTCGAAATCAAAATGTTTCTGTGTCGTCTCTATATAAACACGCAAACAAAAAAAATCTTAAAGATGCAGCCAAACCTTACACATTTAAAAGCAATTGGATCTAAAAGAAGGGCAAAGCTCATGTTCCCTTCTACATTTGCGCATTATTAATTCATAGACATACTACACATCCTTGAAAGCTGGCGAAATGAATTCAACTTTAATTTAAACGTAAAAGTTCATGCAAATACTACTTTTCCAAGCTTTTCAAGGATGTAGTTTTTTTTTTGTATTCATTATAATTCATGCAAATATGTGGTTTACATGGTGGCAACATTTTATAGTTGTATCAAAAGTATCAAGACTTAATATCCCACACATATTTCTTAATTACTCATTTTACGAAGCAGTGTACGATTAGGAATGCGTAAATGAAGTGAGTACGGTACTTGAGCATGGCTCTTTTTTTAGATCTCATAGCTTTTGAGTGTTTGGGTTTGGCTGTATTTTTGCAAGTTTTTTGTATGGATGGGATCTCATTACATTTTAAACTTAAATTGCAAAAATTTTTTTGTTAAACTTAGAATAAATTTTAAAAGGTAATAATAACTGCTATGGTAATACCAATTAACAATAGAATGTAAAACAGCTCGCGGCTCAAAGACTTCCTTTATGTATGCATTGTAGATGATTGTCAAGTTTCAAGTTACACTTGTTGATCATACCTTAAAGGCTAATATTAAAACCTTTATTTCGATGCCTTCTAGTGAACTTTTTCAACTTTTTCTTTCGAAAGGCACTACATCACTATTACCTTAATGTACATGTAAAATATGAACGTTGTAGACCCACCCGTTTGGACATAATCGCTGGCCAATTGAAACTGACGAATTAGAAAGAAGTAATAGCCAGTATTTCTCGATTTGGTTGGTCTGGAAACACTCCCGTAGGTGTAATTGTTATTATTTACTACAATTCAGAACTCAGAATTGGGTCGGACTTTTTTAATTTCTGAATTGAAGTAAATAATAATAATAGCCAGTAGTAGTAGAAAAATAACATCTTTAAAGAGATTTGGAGCATGATTCAACCCATATTTTCACCCTGAAGGAATGATCGTACCCCAATGAAATTTGGCAACTGTGTTGTCATGTACCTAAATCCCCAGATTATGACAGATTTTAAAGTTAATGTCATGTTTTATGATGACTGGGTGACACCTCGACAACTACACAACTCTGCTTGTTGTAATACAAGGTGCCCAAGTGCGTTTGGCGCACCGCGGCTTGGCTGCGGCGCCCTAACGGGCACCTAGATTTAATCTATAGAGGATGCTCACCCATTTTTGATTTGTAAACATACGTCTTTAACAACGAATTCAACAAACGAAACTTAATATTGTCACGTGACCACTGACCAACTGAACTTTAATTTGTGTGTAATGTTATAGCTAAAACGTTCTTTGTTTGTATTGAAAAAAATGTGAGATTTGTTCCTGTAAATAAAAACAAACATTAGAAATGGCGACTACATCAGACAATATCCTGTTGATTATGTTCTTATCATGGATTGTAACATAATTGCTGAAAATTATGAAGTAATTAAATTAATTAAAGTATATTTTATATTAATACAAGCTATATTACCAATGTTATCTGTTGGTGCTTAGAGCTTACACACTTAATCTAGTACCACACCGAATGAAAAACAAAATTATGCCATAAATATCCGAAAAGATCTGATTATTATAATATGTACAAGCATTGATGGTACAAGCAATAGAAAATGAAATACATTATTCATCCATTTTAACACGGAAACAAATATTACGAATGAAAACACAAATGTTAAAAATTATACGTTACTATAAATAATATACGGAAATGAAAGTAATATCATATTAATGTAAATAATATTTTATTCCTACTAGCAATTTAACAAACAAGCAAGAGTAGGTAGATTAGCCTGACTAGTCTGATACTTTCAACTCGTGAAGGTAATTAGCTTGGTTGGTTGGTACGGAACTGTCTTTAAACGTTGGCAATTATGATAACCGAGAACCACTCAAGCCTAATAGAATGTAACAATAAACTAAATTAGCACTTGAATAATGTGGAAGAATTATTGTAAAAGTAATAATAATCAATTAAAAGTGAACTTTCAAAACTGCGTGACCAGGCAAGTACGATGAGCTTTTCGAATGTAAAGTCTTTAGTCGACCGAGTTTTGCATCAGTTTTAAATAATATATAAGGCTGGTTATTATTGATTGAAATCATTCGAAGAACGTCCTTCGACCTAGCAACAACGTGCTCAGCCAACTCATCCACCATGGGACTCATTAAGGTAAGAGAAATATTATTCATAATAATTAAGTAGGATTAATTTGTAAATTACACAAGACATCACCATTGCAATTAAGATAAAATATATTTTCAACAATTCAACAGTAAACCGTTTCATATATTTATAGTATCGAATGCTTTGAAGACTGCAAAAATGTGATAATGCACCAATAAAATATGCAAAAACCTTGCAAAATTGTAAAACAAATCTTAAAATTAAATGTATAATGAAGGCCCCTATTTGTGAATCAAGTGTTATTAATAATTCACTTCCAACAACGCCGTTGATCAATGTCAACAACTTATTTGCAATTGGTGCATTCTTGGTTATCTAACCATTTGCGTGTGCGCTGCTCATATTATTGCACTTCTAAGTTTACTAAGAGATGTTTGAAAATTTTACATTTGGATTGAGACTTGATAACGATAGCTCGAGGTTTTGCCTCCAAGACATAACAAGTGTTAGTTTGTAATTTGATTGTGCTTGCCATCATTCAAGTTTTTATACCCATCCATAATGGCCAGGGACGGCTACCATATAGGATATTATTGCAGTATATCTATTGGTGTTCCCATTATTTAGGCGATGGTTCGTCAAAGGGCTGTTAAGACGGTATAAAAAATCAATATCAACATTAAAAACCACGCGAAATTACACTTGCAGATCGCTGATATACTTCGAAAAATTGATTTATGGCTGTAATGTAGTTTTGTCAGAACTTAGTTAAACCTGCATGACAAAAATAAAACATTATTGTGCCGGTAAGCAAGTTTTAAATTATTTAAATAAAAAAATGTAAATTTGAATTTAAATCATTCCGATTACTACATTTTTATATTTCTTTCTTCCATTACATAGTTAAAATTTAATAAAGAATAATAGTATTTAGATTCTAACCACTCAGTCACATAACTGATTTTATGTGGGGGACATTAAATTTAAAACCAAGCCAACCCTGTAGGCGCCGACACCATCAACGAGCGAACAATGACCAACAAAACCACATTATTGTCACTATCAATCAATCAATCAATCAATCAATCAATCAATGTTTTTCAGTGTTTCTAGTTGTAAAGATACGACCAAAAACTGTAATTTAGCGTGTGGTTTTACTTATAATATTGGTGATGGTCAAACGCCTTGATTGAGAAAAGCAAAACAAACTTCAAAGTTTGTCGATGTATGAAATCGAACACTCGGTCTCCTACATTAGAATATTTTATGTCGGTGTTGATATGTGTGATATTAAACACACTCTTAGATGGAATAGGACACGTGTTGACAGTTGGCAAATAGGCCGTAAGAATCCGACGTATATGAAACTTTACTAAGTTGTCAATAAAGCATAGCACTAAAGACGTAGATTATCATTATATTTTGTAAATAATCCAGAATCAAGCCACGAATGTGATCATTTTAAGACGTTTTAACCAAATCTTAAATAATAATAAAAAAAATTAAAAAATTAAATTAAATAACTTAAAAGTAATTATTTTGAAAAGTTTAAGTGTAGAGCCCTGTATTTCCATTTCTGTGACAGCTGCTCAAAATTTCAAACATCTGCTGTGACAGTCGTCCGAGCGATTAGAGGTATGTCCTATATCCCCTTAACGATGCTCGCCCACTCATCTTATCGGTAAACGTCTATTAAGGTACAACCCATTAATAACACTAATCAGAAATGCAATGAAACTAATTTACCATGACAGTGGAATGTGAAAATGAAGTAACTTTCATTAATTTAAACGTTGCGCATTCATGGGTGAATCATTAAAACCCAATGAAGATGATAATATGTTAATCAGATGAGATTTACAGATTAATTAAAACTCTTCTGAAAAGTAACTGAAGCATTACAAGTTCAGGCCTGTACGTCAATGAACTGTTGTAAAGGAAGGCTACTGCAATGTGTCTTGATGCATTACAGCATATATATACTGTAGGGCTGGATTCCTGTAACTATTCTACCTCGTGCTTGCCCGAACCAATCACTAATCAGCGAGAACTAAAATGTTTGATTGTTATGTTATATATCCTTGAAAATTAACCCTTCGAGGCATTTTACAGGAAAACGCTTTTACCTCTAACCCTTAACACCGCTTAACCCAGGATAAAATAACTACGGGAATCCAGTGACTATAACACTATAGGGTATTAGAGTTTTAGGGTGTTTTGGAAAGGAATGTCCGAGGTTATGCAATTCCTAGCATTCGCATGAGCGACTGAGGAAAACTTCGGAAACACCATATTGCGCGTCTCGACGGGATTCGAACCCGGGATCTCCCGAATTTTGAGTTGACATTGTCGTTTTTTACCGAGGGAAACTTATTATAGGGTGCAATAAATGCCCCTCTTTAGGTGAACTAGGTAGGTGCGGATAAGACAATTTGTGATGGGATGTCCGAGGGCTGTTTAAGAGGACTCAATACTTTGCTTTCACATTAACGTCTTGAGAAAACCTCAGAAAAAACTTCAGTCAGTATTGCCGGTCTCGACGGGATTCGAACCCGGGACCTCCCGAATCAGAGTCGAACGCATGGTGCTCGAGCCAACTCTGTCGGTTGTCGGGATTGAGTCAGTTTAGGCCTATAGATTGTACAACCAACTCAATGATTACAGCTCGCCGCGCTCATCTGCGCCACAACACTGGCCTACACTGTTGCCTTGCCGTACCAAGGGTATGGATATGGCAACAGCGCGGAAGATCGTGTGGCTGTGCCTCACGAGTCCACGGACATGGGCATGGGCATGGGCATGGAAGAAGGACATCACCAGATGAAGGAATACCACCACGAGAAGGAGTACCACGTAAGTTTGATACTCCAGAGAGAATATTCTAGAGATAGTCTAGATGCACTACTTGTGTGCTGGATTAGTCACAAATGGGTTTAGTTGTTGTTTTTGGTTTATTAAGATTAAGGACGCGTCAACCGTTAGGTCATAATGCACCACTCTAGCCTAAGGGGGGTGGGGAGGAGGCGCCCATGCTGGTCAGAACCAGCCACGGGTAAGGGGAGGAAGGGGGGTTTCTCACGTCGCGGTCGTCATCGTCTTTGTCATCGTTCGTTGTGTCATTGTCATCGTCGCCGGGGGGTCGTCAAGGGAAGGGGGCAAGGTCCCCGACGACGATTGCCAGAGCTCGCCTCTAGTTTCTGGGAGTAAGATACTCCGCTCTTACTAGCTGATGTTTGCGAGGTGGACTTTTTCTCTTGAATCGCCTTTTACGATTAGCAGAGCCATGCTCTGGGCCAATTCTACCCCGGGCCCAGACGGGAGTAGTTGTTGTTAAATTGTATATTCTAGAGCCGCCGGTAAGATATCTTGCTGCTTATGCAACTAATTTTTGAGTAAAAGTATTTTTGTGGAGTGTGTAAAGGACAATTATTACAAAACCCCAGCCTTATGCGGGACTCGAACCCACGTCCACGGCCCCTGGTGTCTTACGCTTCGGACCTACGCCACTGCGAAATCACTAAATAAGCGAGTACGAAGTGCCTTAACCTAAACATTAAAAATGTTTTTTTTGTAGAGAAAATAGTTCACATTTTTTTCTTTTTCACAGCAAATAGCTATTCGCTTGACCATAAAGCATCCAACGTGTATGAAACTTTGCAAAGTTGTCAATAAAGCATACGCGAACAGCCTTACAGTCATAGATTTTACAAATTTTGTCTTAATCAGCCAGAAAAAATTCACGGATATAGTAAAGTTTGGACTTTTTAACAAAATCGAAATTCGTGTAAAGTTATTTATTTTTTATAATTTATTTTTAAAACAAATTAAAAATGACACTTGTGGTGTCAGTCAGCCGAGCGAACAGCAATTTGCCTAAAACACTTCTCTCGAAAATGGTTTCACTAGAACCACATTATTTGATCCTTGTTCCATATACATACTTATCAAAATACACGATTAGTTGTATCTCCGGCGATTAGGTTAAGACGTCAGGCGAAATACCGACGGTATTTTGGCATGGTTCTAAAATATGGGATTGTAGACAACGTCCTCTAGGTGTTTCTCAGCTGTTAAACTATAAAGCGCAATACTACGCAATGGCGTCACACACATGCTAATCGTAGCAACCTTGCATTTGTGTTGATGGACAAGAGAAATAGGAGGCAGTGGCGAATCTACACCTGATTCAAGAGGGGGGGGGGCGATGATTTTTTTTAAAGATGTTCATATAATATAAAACGAAAACAAACTTGGAAGCAGTTGCGATCTAGTTTAAGGGGGGGGGGGGGGGGGAGTTGGGATTTGTAAAACCAGTACAGGGTCAGTTGAAAGCTCCAGCCCAACAAAATTTGCGAATTTGCAACTTTTAAAGGGCTTAAAAACGCGTTAAAAATCGAAAATTGCGCAATAGGTGATGATAATAATTGTCTACGCAATCAAAATTGGAATGTCAGGGGGGGCGACCACCCCCTTCCTCCCTGTATCCGCCACTGATAGGAGGATGCAAGAAACACACTCACCGCTCCACAGTTTGCTGTCGGACGTAGCACGGCGCTCCAGGGGCTGGTGTCCTGTCTTGATGTATCACACTCACTAACACGCAACTGAACACTAGTGTTGACCTCACTCCACTGAGGCTTAGCAGTGACTGAGGGCGAATGATTCAGTCAGCGCCTACTCTCGGTCACTTATGAGTCCAAGGGTCGCAGGCAAAGCTGCGCGAGAGGTCTAGGTACAACTTGCTTGTGTGTTTGTAATGAAACTGATGGAATGAAACACCCAATATAATTTCTTTCATCTCTTTTAAAATAATCACACTCGAAGAAAATAAATTACTTCATTTGTAAATAAGTTAGATAACTGAATACGAAACACAGTAAATAAATACATTACATAACGTATAAAACAAGTGGATATTTTTTAGCTTTACTTGCAGATTTCGTCACGTGCCTTCACAATAATAACGATAACATGTTTCTTTCGGCTTTCATCGAAGGAGCAATGAGCTACTGTATTTTTGATTTTTTTGTTTTTATTTACTACATTGTATTTTGAAGACCATGACGTAAAAAATTACTACCTTCTCTGCTGCAAATATATCTGAAGAGAGCAAACCACTCTTGGTTTATTTGGTTTTTAAGGGCGCGTCAACCGGTAGGTCATAATGCGCCACTTTACCATAGGAGCCGTAGGGAGGAAATACCCAGTCTGATCATAGTCACAGGCAGCGGGGACAGTATCTCACGTCGACGGCCAGAACTTGCCTATAGTTTTCAGCATCAGCTTTGGCAAATGTTTTTGTCTTGTATGTTGTAGCTTTCAGTTGTTTTTATTGTTTGATGACTGCTGTAAAAAAAGGATATAATTTTACTTTTTTATTTTAAGAAAATGTGTGTTTGTGTGTTATGTATTTGTATATTTAAATACTAACTGATGTTTGTGAGATGAACTTAACATTTTTTCTAGCCTTTGATAATGATAGGACATTAATAAACGTCTCATATAAATGCACATCGGCTATTCGAGACGATGAGTGGTGAATGATGAGGATGAAGTATAAACAGAAGGGATGAGAGGAAACCCGATACCAGCACGTAGCCTACTCCTTTCGAAAAGTACTAAGGGGACCAACAGCTTTACGTCCCATCCGAATGGACGGTGTAATCTTGACAGTCATATAGGATCCTCCACTAACCCGGACAGTCGAGCAGACGTCGAGGAGAACAAAGCCGTTACAATAGCTCTCGAACCCTCCATCTTCTCGCCTTTAACGAATAGCCTTTAATGATTAGCAGAGCAATGCTCATGATCAAATCCTACCCCGGGCCCAGACGGGGGGATCAAACAACTTAATAATAATAATAATAATAATAATAATAATAATAATAATAATAATAATAATAATAATAATAATAATAATAATAATACAAGATGCGACAGTAAACGATCAATGTAGAAAATGTAGTGCAAAGGGTGAAACAATCGAACACATCATATCCGGGTGCAAGTCACTATGTCAAACAGATTACCTCTACAGACATAACCAAGTAGCTAACATTATTCATCAAAAACTAGCAATCAAGTACAACCTCATTGACACACACACACCTTACTACAAATACAAACCAGAGAAAGTACTAGATAGTAAAGATTACAAATTATATTACGACCGCACAGTTATAACAGACCAAACGATACATCACAACAGACCGGATTTAATAATAATTGACAAGAAGAAACAAGAAACTACCCTTATCGACGTTGCTATCCCAATGTGCCATAACGTCGAGACCACGTGGAAGAAAAAAATTGACAAGTATAGTGAACTTGCAATTGAGATCAAGAAGATGTGGAAACAGAAAAAGGTAAATACAATCCCATTCATTATATCAGCCAACGGCATCATACCGAAGAAGCTACATGAAAGCATTAAACAACTAGATCTTCAACCCAATGTATACATCGAGACTCAAAAGGCAGTAATACTCAACACGTGTAGCCTGTAGAATAGTTCGTAAATTTCTAAACTAAGAATGATACTTCGAGATTTCGAGACAGCTTCCATCCTGACATGGTTTTCGTGGTTTCCCATAGTCCGAAGAGCAAATGCTAGGATGGCGACGAGAAATCGGCCACGACCGTACACAGCAGAAAGAAAACATCATCTACAAACAATATTATAATTTATAAATGACTTATTTTAGTTAGAGTTAAGACAAAAGTAATAATGTATGTAATAGGTACACATGGAAGTACTTGACGTAAGTCCGTACAACATGTTAGCTCCGGTTTTAACCGAGTTTGTATGAAATACATCCAATATAATAATAATACTGTGTTGTTCCAGCACTACCCCAAGTACGAATACAAGTACGGAGTCAAGGACGAACATACTGGGGACGTCAAGGAACACCACGAGGTATGTATTTAGTTTTAATTACATCTTTTCTCTTTACTTTAAACCTTTGAAAGCCCTCTTAAATATTACATGCGCAGCAGTTTATATAGCGAAACCGAAGTTGATTGAATCATAGTACTTTTCACGTAATCATCCGTCATAAAAGTAATACATATATTAGAGATACGCTTCCTAATTTAAAACCAAATCTTGATTTTCTTTTAAAATTTCAGTGACAGCAATATGAAATTCTTGCAAACATCTATCCTGTTTCAATTATGAAAACGGTGTTCAGAACATTGCGATGGCCCAGGTTTCTCACGCCAAATTAGGAGAATATGAGGCACTTCTCGTTGCACGTTCGTCTTACCTAGCTCATATTATTTACCTATAGCCAATACACTCGTAAAACGTCATAATTGAGCTGAGCTGGCCCAACTCAAATGCGCACACTCAGGTGTTGATGATTTCTGCCAAACAATTGATAATATCATTACCAAATTTTACATGAATGTTAATAAAATATTTTATATTTATATCATCACTTAGTTGCAAAAATAAGCCTTAAAGATCCATTGAGACATAAGTCCAAAACGTAAAAAAAATGGGAATTCCAGAACATAGATTTCAATTCTGGAAATTCCCACCAAACTGTTTATCTTACGATGAAACCAAATCAACCTTTATGCGTTCACATTGATTTAAACGTTGATATCCAGTATGCAAATTAGTATTTAAAAAAATCTGTACACTTGGAATAATTCTCCGAAGTTGACCAAAATTGAGTAAATTACGGTGATTTCGCTAGTTTTTAATTCAAAATCAATGAATAAATTTAGGAATACGCGTAATGGATATCATAGATTTATTCTTCATTAACGTCAGTGTGAAATTTGATAAAAGTGTTTTAAACCGTTTACCCGGGAAAAAAAAAAAACAGAAAGCTGAGCGCCTAAACTCGTCTCCGCGCCAGCCTCAGCGACTCCTCTCAACGACATCGAATAATACTGCAGAAATGGTTATTTATTAAGCGTAGATCAATGCTCGAGGTAGATTTATAAACAATGAGTTACCAAAAAAGTCAAAAAGCTTTAAAAAATATGACAAAATTATGTGAATTAAATGTGCATTAGATCACAATCAAATGCGATGAAAATAAAATATAAGAACATAGATCTAAGTTTCTTCTAAAATTCAGACTTTACTTAACCTTTCTGTCTCCGACCGCATGGCATGTAGATCTTTTTCTATAAACAATGTTAGTGCCCCATTACGGGCCGAAAATTCCCGGTGAATGTTGTTATTTGCTTGAATTGAAATATTTTGAAGAGATTTCGAATCGTACCCGTTTTTATAATAAGCCTGTGCGGGTAGGAGGTTTTGACGGTCGGGGTCGGGTACTAAACTGCTTCGGGTTTCGGGTTGGGTAGGGAAACTGTCCGTTTTAATACTGCATCAAAATGGATATTGAACTTAACTTGTGGAGAATCTTACACTATATTTTTCGGCTAATTAATTTTCTATTGTATGTATTATTTTTTATTGAATGGCATTTTGGAAATAAGCTATGAATAAAAATTGGCTGGACCGGCACCTCCACCAAAAGTTTGAAAATCCTGGACCGGCACCTCCACCAATGTCTTAAATTTTTTGTTACGTGGAAATCATGTACCGTTTTAAGCCTGAATTAAACGGTTCAATGTTTCGTTCAAGATTCTTTGAATTCAAGGGCAAAAGGTAATCAACGTAAAGGAAGAATTGTTGTATTTTAATATTTTTCCACATGTTGACCGTGTTTTGTCCTTGATTTCAATCAATCTTGAACGAAACATTGAACCATCTCATTCAGGCTTAAGACTATCGTGTCGGTCCCCCAATACCACTAATATAAATCACTATTTTTACCCGTGCAGACTCGGGACGGTGACAAAGTGAAGGGAATGTACAGCTTGATGGAGGCCGACGGCACCCGTCGTGTCGTCCACTACACGGTCGACGGCAAGAGCGGTTTCCAGGCGGTCGTCACCAAGGAGGGACACCCCACGCTCTCTGTCGCCGAACCCGCGAAGCACGAGGAAGAGGCGGTGAAGGCCACGGTGGCTCACGCGCGCGTTGCACCAATGCCCGAGCACGAACAGCCCGCCTATGACGACATGTACTCCAGCCAAGGTCATGCTGCAGCCCCATCTCATTACCAACCCATGTACTACTCGCCGCCCCACGGACATGAGCAGCAACTTGAACAGGGACAAGAATACGATGATGAACAATAAACACCCAGTTCATTGTCTCTTCGAAACTGTAGGAAACACAGAAATGTGTTGCCATTGTGAACAAGCTCAAAGTTGAATCCTATTGTTATGTTTTTGTTAAAAATAAATTTGTTATTAGTTTGTACAATCTGTATTTTATTTTTTATGGTTCCATCTAATATCCAGGCGCGTAGAAACCTGGGGGAGGATGATTGGGGATTCCCCCCACTTCTTCCCGTGAACCCCACTACATTTTTCTTGTGTTCCCTCCACTCCAGAATGTAAAACACTGGCTACAAGTGAACAAAATAGTGGCAGTCAGTAAAGTATCCCACACATAACAAAAACTTGTAAAAATACAGCCAAACCTTACACACTCAAAAGAAATGAGATCTAAGAAAAAGGGCCAAGCTCATCTACCCTTCCACATTTGCGCATTCTTAATTCATAAACGTACAGTGTCCCGTAACAACATCCTTGAAAAGCTTGGCAAAATAGAATTTGCAACGTAATAGTTCATCCAAATTCTTTTTTTCTAATTATTTTTACGTAATGGTCATGCAAATTCTATTTTGCCATGCTTTTCAAGGATGTTGACACTGTACGTTTATGAATTATGAATGCGCAAATGTGGAAGGGTAGATGAGCTTGGCCCTTTTTTTTAGATGTCATTCTTTTGAGTGTGTAGAGTTTGGCTGTATTTTTATAAGCTTTTGTTATGTGTGGGATCTCATTACTTTTTCAAGTTCCATTTCAAAATTATTTGTTAAAAAAAAAAAATTATCAAAGTCGATTTAATTGCTATGGTATTACCAATTAAAAATAGAATGAAAAAATATGGTGGTCTAAAGACTTGCTTTTTGTAAACAATGTAGGCGATTATTGTCAAGTAACTATAGTTACTTGTTGATTGTATGCCTGTATAAGGCTTATTTTAAAACCTTTATTTGGAAACCTTCCAGCATTTTTTTTTACTTTTTTTTCAAAGGGAATTACATTACTATTACCTTAATGTCCATGTAAAATATGAACGTTGTAGGCCCACCCGTTTGGTCAGAATCGCTGGGCAATTGAAACTGACGAATTAGATAGTAATAGTATAGCCAGTAGTAACTAACATCCTTAAAGTGATTTTGAGCATGTTTCAAGTCATTTTTTCACCAAGAAGGACTGCTCGTACCCAAACCAAATTTGGCATGTGTTGTCGGATACCTAAATCCCCTCGATTTGATAGTTTTCAAGTTCACATCACGTTTCATGACGGCTGGGTGACACCTCGAAATCACCCCAACTCTGCTTGCGTATAAGGTGCCTGAGTGTGTAGCGCACCGCGGCTTGGCTGCGGTGCCCTAACGGGCACCTAGATATACGTATAGTATATGCTTGTGTGCTGGCTTGTGGCTAGTCTGAAGGATGCTCGAGAGAAAACATGCTCATCAACTCAACCATTCCCGCATTCCCCTCCCCTACCCCCTCTCCCCAATTCGGAAAAGAGTTTCTACGTGCCTGCTAATATCGACATTCGAAAGTTATTGACCTCACACCCTTGAAGACATTTGTTCGAGTTACGGCCCTTTTTTTTTTACAATGTTAAATGTACATTTAAAAATTCACTTGATCAGCAAATCCATAAAATTTCACGTGCATTCCCATTTTCACCCCAAAAATTTAAATTTTGTTTGATGTTGTTAATAAAAGATGAGCGCAATGCAAGATCAGAGCACATTTCAAGATTTTAAATTGTTTCCATTCACAAGCTTGAGAAATTACTACGAACTACCCGTATGGTGGCATATTTATTGCCCGTTACTAAAAAAGGTAAGCAATTTTGGAAAATTTGCTCTGATCTCGTAATTCACACATGTTTTTGTTTACTTAACATTTTGGCCCAAACCACAAACCAACCCAAGACAAAACGATAGAGCTTCCGATGGTCCTCTGCATTCTGCATCAAGACATGGTTTGCTCGAACTTACCCAACAGTCCTAAGTTTATGTAATGTTAAACTACCATTACAACATCAACAATAGTAAAAGTTGATACTACTGAATCACAATTTGTTTAACAATATTAAATTTGTAAACATTATAAATAATCATACACAGCATTCCCATTTATCTTGCTTTAATAATGTACTCCAGATTTATCTATTACATAACGTACACATTACAACCGCCTGAGGCTGGCGTAATGTCACAGAATGGACATTGCCATTAACAACACGACAATTTCACTCATTATGTAATGGTGTGAGCAAGATAAATAAACACGCACATCTCAATTTAAAACGGAAACCATAGCAAACAAATTCACACCCAGAATATACACGTACGTTACACGCACATAACAATTTTAAATACAACACTCCACTGGATTTCTACGTTAAAGCGAAGTTGTTCTTCTTTATCAAGTTTGTTGCACGTGACAAATATCCTCTAACAACAATTAATTCCAAATTCACGCATCATTTTAGACACAAATATAAAATTGCCAAAAGTACTAAATTTCGAATATGAGGTCCTGCCAACCTTGCAAAAAATATTTACTTTCGAATCATTTTTGTCACGTGAAAGAAACTTTTAAAGTTCACATTGTAATATTTGCTTAATCGAATTCAACTGTGTCACAAAATCACTTTTCTGTTTCACATTACTGTATAATCGTATTTTTGGAGTTTTTTTTACACTTATTTCTTCGAAAGACCCAAAGAAACCTTGTAATCAGTTTATGCTGAATGTTACTAACTAGTACATTGACCAATATAGGCCAATATATCCACCTGTCTGCATAAATTTTCACCGAATGAGACTAAATATTGAGTCAAAAGTCCCTAAATGATCAAATATAAAATATGTAATGTGGATCAGAATGTACACCCCATGCGTCCGGTATTCAGCTACTTACTGTTGATATTTTCAAACGTCACGTTTTTTAAGTTGTATATTATGCTATTGTATTCAGTTTGTAATAGTATATAATAGAACATTTGGAGAATAAACTACGCATGCGCGCCCCGCTGCAAAACATTATGGTAGACAGGGAGTATAAACGTTAAATGCAATATGCTCGGGTGTGTGGAGTTCTGCGTTACCAGCACAGTCAGTGCAGACCGCCACGCGCCCAAGCTTATGGCTTTTAGCTTGTCAATGCCCCCTTTCCCGTAATGCTTTGCAACGGAGCGTTTAAGTTAATTCTGAAAACGGTCTATAAACAACGCAACTGTTTTTCTAAGTGCCATGCCCTTGATACTACGGGTTTGTCAATGTTCGAATTAGTTATTTGCGACATTTAAAATAATTTTAGTTGCATCACGATTTCTAACTACTATTTTGAATGGCAAACGAGAAATACCGAGAATTTAATACTTAACCGCCATAAGCACAGGTTCCATGCCGAGTATACAGCCAGGTTTCGCCACTGAGAGATAGGAAACTTCACTGCAAACACTTCAAGGAATACACTATACATGAGATCAGCAAGAAACAATTGATATGGGGCAGCATACTCCCATGAAATAAAGTTCTAATGTTTGACATGTACGAGTAGCAGAAACTTAGTGTATAACAGAGCAGGACTATTAACTACCTAACATCAACAGGGGGTGGGCGAGGGGAGTAGGAGAGTATTCTTTAAAAATTGCAAAATTTTGTAAAATTTCGACAACATTGTGTTTTTAGAATTTTGGTTTGCTTTTTGGGTGATATCTTGAATAAGAGATCGTTTCAAACGGTGTATTGAAATTCAAGTCTACGCTTGATTTTCCCTGAGTAGGTCTTCAGTGATCATGAAGAGAACTACTATTGCCTTACGCATTAAATATTAAATTAAGGACATCGGTATAACCTAGTTTCGTTGCTGGAAGAACTCGAACCAGCAACTCTACATTGACATCAACGATCGAAGCGTAGCTAGCCGACTAGTAGATGATTGAAATAATCCTTGAGCGTTTCGTCGCCAATCGGAGAGCATCGTCAGACGTTAGTAGACCTTGAGCTGGTTCTTCTCGTCGAAGCCCGCGGAGTGACCCGCGTTGCGCACTATGAAACTAGTTCCGTCGAAGTGCATCCGTCTCTCTCCGCGCCTCACGAACAAGTGCGACGTGTTGCCCATGGAGGCCGTGCAGTGCATGAAGGGAGTCGTCAGCGAGGCGGTGCCGTTTGTAGGAGAGGTGCGCATCTGATACTTGTTGCTCTGGCGAGCGACCCTGGAACAATTTACACTGTTATTGATTATTAAAGAAGAAGTTATTCATTTTAATCCCAAGATTCCCATTTCAAGATGACGTCCATAATTATAACTAAGCTTGTCACGTTATGTATAAGATGTTTTTATCTGCAATGGTTGTGTTGGCTCCTTTCAAATGGGGGGGGGGGATACCCACTTCCAGAACAGGTACTGAAATATCACTTGGACCTATATTTGATTTGGTTTGGTTAATTTGTTTAGGATGCTTCAACCGTTAGGTCATAATACGCCACTCTGACCTAGGGGATGTCGAAAGGAAAGGCAACGGGGAGGAAAGGGGAGTGTTTCACGTCGTGGTCGTCATGGTCTTTGTGATCGTTCGTGTTGTCATTGTCGTCGTCGTCGGGGAGGTCGTCGAGGAAGGAGGATTTTTTAGCTTAGTTTTTCAACCGCGTTAAACGTTAGGTCATAATGCACCACTGTAGCCTAGGGGATGTCCGGAGGAAAGGCCTATGCTGGTCGGAACCAGCCTCGGGCAAGTGGGAGGCTAGGGGAGTGTTCTCACTTCGTGGTCGTCATGGTCTTTGTGATCGTTCTAGTTGTCATTGTCGTCGTCGTCGGGGAGGTCGTCGAGGGAAGGGAACTTCCGAACTTATATTCAGGTTTCATGTAGGCCTATAGTTATACGTTCCCATGCCTCAGGTATTCCGTGTCACCTCGTACAAGCTGCAAGATTTTCTTAGAAAAAGTCGTTGGAACTTGGTGTCTTGTAGCTTTTCTGCACCGCAGCTCGCCACCACCGGTAACACCGGACCATAGATACTAGTATACACCGGAAATAGAAACGAACTATGTGAAGTGAAGCAATTCAAGCACAAGCGCATGCTGCATTCCATTCTTTCACGTAAGATATGCAGGAAAAAGAACCGAAGCTTATAAAAACTGTTACAGAGAAGGTGAAGACTGAGGTGTTAACTGCCAAGGTTCGGTGCTTATTTCACGCTCAATAAAGTAACGAAAACAAGGAAACCGCAATCTAGAATTAAATGCGTTATAGACAGATAAGCCGGGCGCTGTTTCTTGCATTCACACTGATGTGGTGGTTTAATATGCACGTTTGATTTGAGAATCTGAAGGAAGTCTTTCATAGAAATTAACACTATAATATAAAACTAAATCGATGTATAAACTTGTTGAATTACCTACATTGATCTCCACAAAGCGACAATGATGCATGACAGCAGACAAATATATACTTTTAAACAGGGCACTCTGGCAATACTCATATCACCTCTCTAAAATATCAACTTTATAAAACTAGATACATGTGAAGATAGGGATGTGGGAGGAAAATCCCATGCTGGTCAGAACCAGTCCACCCGAAAAAAAAAAATAATTGTATGATTTTACATTTTGTTAAAAAGTCCAAAATTGCCACATTTCAGAGAAATGTTTGTAGGTACCGGTAGTTAATTAACAATAAACATTGATAATCTACTGTAGGCCTACATGTATCTCTCCTTGAAAACTATGCACAGTTTAGTTCTCATAAGAACTGATTTGTAGTGGGGGACATTAAATTTAAAGCAGACCAAGCCAACCCTGTAGGCGCCGACACCATCGACGAGCGTACAATGACCAACTAGAGACTGGCATATTTAAGTAGGAAACACCGATCAATCAAGCTGGACACGATTCCACCCGCAGAGAGCGCCAGAATCAACAAGGCCCTCTAAGATTTAAGAATAAAGAATTTTTGGATTAAGGGCGCGTCATTCGTTAGGTCATAATGCGCCACTCTGGTCTAGGGGACATGGGGAGGAAAATCCCGTGTTGGTTAGGTTTGATGGATAGGGGGAGGAAAGGGGGGGGGGATTCTCACATCGCGGTCGACTTAGTCTTCGTCATCGTTCGTGTTGTCATGGTCGTCGGGTAGGTCGTCAAGGGAAGGGGGAGAGGTCCCCAACGGCGACCGCCATAGCTCGCCACTAGTTTCGGGGAGTAATATTCCCCTACTTTCTAGCTGATGTGTGCGAGGTGGACTTTTGTCTCTTTCCTCGCCTTTTACGATCAGCAGAGCCATGTTCTGGGCCAATTGTACCCCGGGCCCGGACGTGGGTCCTATTCCAAAGAATGACAGTGAGCTATTACCTCACGAGACCGTCAGCTGTTTGCGAGATCCGAACACCATTGACGATCCAGTTGTCCACGCCGTCGTCCGTCATCCAGTAGTTCGCCCGCTTGAGCACGTTGATGGCTTCGGAGACGAAGCTCGGCCCGTGTCGGGAGTCTTCGTAGAAGAGAGGCAGCGAGAAGTCCTTGGTCATGTCGGAGAACGTGTCCGTGGTGGTTCGAGTGCCGGCGGCGTCGACGAGGTACACGAGCGCGCACTGCTCCGAGGTGAAGCTCACTCCCTTGTACCACATCTTCGCGTACCTGCGGGGAGGTGAAAACAAGTGTTTAGTTTATTTTTTATTTACTTATTCATTTTATTTATTTATTTAATGTCTATCCTATTCAGTTATAAAAACTGATTTACAAAGGAGGACAACTAAATAAATCTAATTACATAGATGCAGACACAAAAATGAACTACATTTAAGTAAATATTTGAAATAGTAATATTACAACAATGCATTAAAAACTCAACAAATTTGATAACAAATAAAAAGGATATTAAATGCAATTTTATGAATGAATCAAATATAAAAAAGATAGGGAATGAAAAGAAAAAAAATGAAACAAGGGCTCGTCAACCGTTAGGTCATAATGTGCCACTTGATTTTTTATTGTGGTTTATTAGGTTTTAGGGCGCATCAACTGTTAGGTCATATTGCGCCTCCTGTGATAATGTGGTTTATTAGTTAGTTTCTAACTATATATTTTTCCAAAGGGGAGGAACGTAAGGGGTGACGCTGGGAGACGCGGGGTGGACAAGCTTGTGCTGGTCAGAAGCCACTCGAGGCTAAAGAGGGTATAGACATTGGCCGACCTGTCCCGTCATGAGACAGGTAAACATACATTAAACTACGTCTCTGCGCCACTCTATAACCTAGGGGAAACGGGGAGGAAAAATAATTTGTCAAAAAATATTTAGAGTCTACCCACCCAGTCACGTAACTGACTTTCAGTTGGCGACAATAAATTTAAAGCCAACCCTGTAGGCGCCGACACCATCGACGAGCGAACAATGACAGACTAAGACCGGCATATTTAAGTAGGAAACACCGATCAATGAAGCTGGACAGTACCAGCCACGGGAAGGTGGAGTTTTTTATTGGAATAAGGGCGCGTCAACCGTGAGGGTATAATGCGCCACTCTAGCCTGGGGAATAGGGGGAGGAATGGAGGGGTTCTAACGTCGCGGTCGTCATCGTCATTTGTCATCGTTCGTGTTGTCATGGTCTTCGTCGTCCGGGAGTTCGTCAAGGGAAGAAGAAGGGTTCCGCGACGACGACTGTCAGATCTCGCTCTAGTTTCAGGGAATACTCCCCTAATTACTAGCTAATGTGTGTGAGATGGACTTATTCTCTTGAATCGCCTTTTACGATTAGCAGAGCCATGCATGCTTTTTGCCAAAATTCTACCTCTGGCCCAGACGGGAGAGGGGGGGGGGTAGGTGGACGATACATAATCTAGTGTAGTTGCATGCTCAATAGAATTTATATTACAGACCAATCAATCTTCTAGTGGAATTTTGGAGACGACCTTATCGCAGCGGCTGTCTCCTAGAGAGGCGAGGACTTCTCCTTTCTAATCAACCTCATAAACCACGTGACTCAATAATAAAGTGCCCCGTAGATTGGAGAAGGATTGACAGGTTGGGAAAGCAAAGAGATCATAAAGCCCAGTCTTAAAGGATAGGGGTAACCAAACTTTTCACCTCCTGATGACAACTGCAGCTAATTTTAAGTTGTTACTTTAACCCACGACGCGTTTCGTCCTTCTGGGACTCGTCAGGCAGATGGTGGCCACTAAAAATTAGCTATAACTACATCCAAACAAAACTCACAACACGTAACCAAACTTATAGGGCCACGCAAGAAGTAAATTCTGCATGCACGTTGTCATCATCAGCAAGGTTACTTCACACACCATTCATACTAACATACACCGTCAGCACATCCAGTAAGGGGGCTTCCCTCCCAACTCTAGTGCCCGGGAGACAAAACCTCCATGACTCACCCTGGATTCGAACCAGTGGCAACAAGAGAAAATCTGCCCCTTCTGTTGTTGCTGGGCCATGGTTCCTCTCCAATCATACTAAGAGAAAGGTTAGAGATAGGAAGGGTGGAAACTGGAAAGTCAAACAACAGCACAACCAGTGAGGGGGCTTTCCTCCTAGACTCTGGTGCTTGGGTAACGCAACAACCATGTCTTACCCTGGACTACCCCGTATATTACTTACTTTTCATTCCCTTCAGCGTCGTGAGCAAGGATCTCTACCCTACTCCCGTACTGATAGACGCGGCCGTTAGGGTGGAGAAGCGCCACTGATCCTCCAGTCGCACTCATCGCCATGACGATGTTCGTCTGAAACAACATCCATCCTTTACATGACGCATAATAAAACTCTGTTGAAATTAGGGCCTATCCAAGTCACCAAACAATTTCTGCCAGTACAATCATGTGCGACCTCAGACACACACACAAACCGATACGTTAGACATTGTATTTTATTATTATATTGTATTAGAGGGTGACAAGTACTCACGTACTACGGGGCATATGGTTTCTGTCATTCTCGCATTTATTTTTAATGTTACATGTTCTTCAAATAAATGCATATATTAATAAATAAAAAAATAAAACGCACCAATCAAAACGACACCGTTTATATTGTATTCTAGGAAAACAGTAATTTTTTAAATTTAAAATCCAGTAAAAATGAGAGATGGGCAACAACATATCTTTTAGAATTTCGATATCATGAGCAAAATAAAAATAGTGAATCAAATTTATAAGCCGAAAAAATATAAATATTGTGACCATTTGGTGGAGGTGCCGGTCCAGCTTTGATAAAATATTCGTGTTCTCTGATACAAGAATACGAGTTCTTGGTGGAGGTGCCGGTCCAGCTTTGACAAAATATTCGTGATCCCTGATACAAGAATACGAGTTCTTGGTGGAGGTGCCGGTCCAGACTTAGCACGTGTGCTCGGATACTCGATCACGTGACTGCTTGTTGTAGGGGGAGGTCCATACTTGACACCCCTCCATAAAGTAAGAATTAGAATACAAATAAATGTATTACGTTCAAGAGGAAGATTTGTTGCTGATGTTCCAAGATTCAAATCAAAATATTGTCATTGAAAATATACTCGGCGATATCGATATTAACAAAAAAGTTTTTAAAATAAGCGCAACAACCGAAATGACAACAAAATATTTAACAAATCATACAAGGTTCAAACAATAAATTAGAAATAATGTAGGCTACATAATAATTTTTACTTTTCTCTGTTATTGGATGAGCGTAGCGAGCGAAGCGAAGATTCCATTTCACTACACTGGAGAAAAAAATCCGGAATGTTTTTTTTTTCTTTCTGTATTTTTGTCTGTCTGTTAACACGATTCCGGCTAAACCGATACTCCGATTGCAATGAAATTTTATGGAGGCCTTCGAAATCTCTGAACTAAGAACTGCCACGTTTTTGAGCGCAATCGAAAAATTATTTCTCATGAAAATCGCAATTTTACGATTTTTTTCGATTTTTTAAACTTTGTTTAAAATTACGATTAATTAAAAAAATTGAAGTAAATTTGTAATTTAATTTAATTTAAAAAAAATCTTCAACAAAGTAATTATTTTTTCACCGAACAACAGAAAATTCGCATAACACATGGCAGCTTAATGCACCAATTACGCTCATCCAACAACGCGACGGGACTTAAGCGTTTTCCTAGTTTATGAAGTTGTGTGATATTTAGAAATCCAAAGCTATTTAACCAACCAAATTCACAAATTGCACAATGTATAACGACGTCTGTGTTGGCTACGATTTAAACAAATAAAATAATTAATTTTCTTGCAAGTAATAGAAACCGTGTACACAATCTGGAAGTTCTTGCTGTGGTTAAAGCTGGATAAAATAATGTTTTGTTATACTTGATATAACACTACCAGTATTGTATCTTCGGATTTAATATGAGGTTTATTGAGTTTACCTACGGCCCGGAGAGCTTACCCCGGGACACCGCGCAGAATGATCAAACAGTGCTCATTGTTTTCATGCAAGAATTTGGCATGTTATGGGTGAAGAAGTCGCACGTCCGGTCCACTACAATGACCTACAAGTCAGGACCATGTACCCCCTGGACTGGTGGCCCCAGAGCAAAGACGACTTTCACGAACGCCACTGGCTATCATTTTCGATAGCTAGGAAGAAAAATGATTGAAGAATCAAACTTTCAGCATAGGAAGGAAAAAAAAAGTAATTTTAAAATTTGGTTAGCCCTAATTATTATGATCTTGATGAACGGCACGCCAATGATTTAAAATAGAAGGGAGATGGGAGGAAATGGTAACATATACACAACACACAAGTGGTTTGGACATAGCCTTATATACATGGAATGGCAAAAGAAAAATTGCTCAGAAAATAAACTTCGGAACAAGTAGCAGTACGATGGCAGAGTGTAGCGTTAGCTAATGAAAATATATCATTTTCGTAACTGGAATGTTTCCTAGAAAACTAGGCCTATGTCCAGTAACCCCTGTCTGACCTTGAAGTTGATGACCCGCACCGCCTGGTCGACGGTCATGTCGACGCGCACGTGGTCGCGCAGGCGCATAGACATGGTGCCGTGGGGCGTGGCGACTGCTGTCGTCTGCTGGGTACCGTCCTTGACGCACTCGCCAAGAGTTTCTTGGTAAGAGTCGCCGTAACCATCGCCGAATGTTTCCTGAAACAAAGAGATGTTTTATTAGGACACACATTCTCCTTAACGACATTAAAAACCCTTTCAGTACCGAATGAAATTTGTCAAAATTAAGTTATTTTAAGAAATAATTTCAAAATACTAATTTTTTTGCTAAGATTTTCAGTGTTTTTCAAAAAAAGAATATTGCGTTTTTAACGAATTTTTTGAAATTTTGGATTTTGTTTTGAGCTTTATTTAACTAAAGATGTAAATTTATTGTAGGCCTACCTACGGTACATTCCTAAAACAAGATTTTTCTAAATTTTTTGCATATTTTACATTTTTGTATCTAAAATATCAGCAATACTAGAAATATATTACTTTTCGGGACAAAACAAATTTTTCCAATTTTTTGCCTTAATTAGGCCTTTTATTGTAGATGCGTATTTTCAATCTTCTCTAAAAAAGGCAATTTTCGTCCAATCGGGATAGGGAAAAAAGTTTTATTACTAATGCACGGGAAAAAAATTGGGGTCAAATTGAAAAACTGTCATTTACCCGGATATAAATTTAGAAAGGTAATGTCCATGCATGATCATGATCATGGACGTTTTTTTTTGTTTATTTGGATTAAGGGCGCGTCAACCGTAAGGTCATAATGCACCACTCTAACCTAGGGGGGGGAGGAGGGTCCATGCTTGTCAGAACCAGCCACGGGTAAGGGGAGGAAGGGGGGTTTCTCACGTCGCGGTCGTCATCGTCTTTGTCATCGTTCGCTGTATCATTGTCATCGTCGCCGGGGGGTCGTCAAGGGAAGGGGGCAAGGTCCACGACGACGATTGCCAGAGCTCGCCTCTAGTTTCGGGGAGTAAGATACTCCGCTCTTTCTAGCTGATGTTTGCGAGGTGGACTTTTTCTCTTGAATCGCCTTTTACGATTAGCAGAGCCATGCTCTGGGCCAAATTCTACCCCGGGCCCAGACGGGGTTGGGGACTAAAAGGTTTAATACCCTAGACTAATTTACGATCGACGACAACGTAGGGAAAGAGAAATCAAAAGAAGCAGTATTTTATTTAGGAAAATAATTTTATTTTACAGTTCCACTCGTACACCCTTGCATTGTGGTGCGAACAATTAACCCCTTGCACCAAAGTCCCATCAAGCGTAAATCAGCCTTAGGTGATGCCTTTTTTAAGAGTGTAAATCATAGGGGTAGTAATTTTTGTTGCTGATTGCTGTTTTCTATCTAGAAAATACTAGAATAATGTTTTCGTGTCATATTTGGGACTGGTTATTTCTTGCATTACGTGTACATTGATCTCCAAGCAGTATCGCCAGAGACAGGTATTTTCGAGAATCACCAGCTCCCTCTATAATGCGCTCAAAGCATTATGGGAATCGTGAGACATTCTGCCACGATTCTGCCATATGATCAGGTGCGTGTCAGACTACGTTTTCCACAAAGTCTGCCTCAGTATACCACACACCCGATCATATGGCAGGTGGGCAGGATGCTATGCGCGCAATATAGAGGGCGCTGATGATTCTTGTAACTGCCTATTCCGCCATCTTTGCCAATATTTGGGTCCGCAACACAAAATGTAATCACATATTAAGAGTTGCTTTCTATTGTGAGTTGAAATATAAAATGATGATGCGTGTGGTAAGTCGATTGTCACTGACGCAAGCCTTCGAGCATGAGGGAAACCCCTATTCATAATAAATGGCATTGGCTACTATAGGAAGGGCTGGACTTGTATTCTTCGTTCACATAATTTTGACATTAGGCCTAGGCTAAAATGTTTATGCTCACATTCGCAAAGAAAAGCCTCTAGAAAATGTGTAGGCCTAGGGTTATTACCGTGTAGGCAGCCGGGTCGTCCGAAGCATAGAATGAGGTGAGTACAGAAGACTGGTTGGCCGATCGGATGGCCCTTGGTCGCGCCCGCCAGTTGTCAATAGATGCCAGTGAGGTACTTGAGTGGGCGGCAGAAGGAATCGTCCAATGGTCCGAAGGAGGAACGTCGAAATTCTTCAACTCATTCTGAAAAGTAATTAAAATAATTATGTTTTCGGGGTGGGTAGGCTATTGGCTTAAGGCCGATAGGGCTAAAAGAAAGATAGAGAGGTGTGCTGTGCCCACATTGCCAAAAGTATAGGCTAGGCAAAATTGATATTTTCTTAACGCAGGTGCCTAAATTTAGAATCAATTCGTCGTGTCTAGCACCCCACGCTTTGAGTAGCCTACGATAAAACACCATTTATGATTAGATAGGGCCTACATTAATTTTCTGTGCATCTGCTGACGTCTTACTTTAGCCTACGTTAAATGTTCTCATATCCATGTAAGATATCATCACAACCACGACAACTTTATAAAAAGGAGATTCTCACGTTTGAAAATCATAATTTAAACACAGCCTAAACTAGGCCCTAGCCCTAGGCCTAGCCTAGGCCTAGTAGAAGACGTTCCAGTTTGCAGACAAATCTAGAACCTTTATTTGGAATTATTTACATGTGGCGAAATATGCTCAAGTGTTTCAAGAGTAGGCCTACTATTTTGAATTATATTTAACGCAACATTCAATTAATAAATGTAGTGTTTACCTTTAGATCGTCTAATCCAGCGGACCCATTATAAGAATGTGATGTATAAAGACTTCTTTGACGCAAAGGACGCTTCTTTACAACTTCGGGTAAATCGGAAATTTTCATTTCTGACTCTTTCTGTATGTTTCCCAGCATTGTTTATTGTTAAAAGAATAATTTTCTCTGTGAGTTATTGATGTTCCTTGAGATTTACAAAGTTTCCAGTAAAATCAAACTTGAAAGAGCGAAAGTGCATGACTGTGTGAACCTTTTCCTGAAATGAGATTTGCTGGTTTTGTTTGTTTGTTCCTCCGTCATTTGTTCCCGTCTCTGTAGCGACCCCTGCAAAGACCTTGGATAAAAGACGTACCTACTTCAATCTTAGGTCTTTGCATGCAACACAGTCTTCTGGATAATCAAAGTTCACAAGATAAATACCAAAACGTTAGTTTTTTATGCCAGACGAGGGAGTGCGAGTGGGCATGTGGGGGGTGGAGGGTAAGGGGTAATATTATATTTAAAATAATGTAACAACTTACTTGTAAATAAAAAATAATAATAATGTTTATAATAATGTGTAAATGTGTGTATAACGTACCTGTGTAGATAAATTTGTAATTAGAATTCTGAAATAGATTAAATAAAAAATATAAAAATAAAGTTAATGTAAAGTAAGCATATGGTTTATTTATTGTGAATCCACTATAAAGATATTGATTCTTCGGTACCAATAACTAATTAATTTAAGGAATAATTTTGCAGGTTGTTTGCTTTTAGGCTAAAATAAAATCAAGTTGGAGTTTTGTTGTTGACAAAATTTCAAATATCATCAAATCAAACCCTGAAAATTAAACAAACCAGTTAAGAGACTATGCTGCTGCATATGCCCACCTCTTGCCGACCAAGGAATGAAGACATAAAGGTAGGTACATTTTCTTTACATTAGTATTCGAATTAAAGAAATCATATTTGGATAATGAGGAGTGGATAACAAATCTTTAATACTTACTTAAAAAACTACTTTCGGAGATCGGCAGCCATTTACGTCATCATGCTAATTAAAAAATCATAATTTCAATTATAAACCGAACAACATGTAAAACAAACAAAGAAAATAGCCAGCGACAACAAACTATTAATACACAATAAAAAATTACATATTAAAGCCGACAAATTCGATTTCTTTCAGTTCAGGTAATAGCCAGGGAGTGGGGGGGGGGGTCAAGCCCCCATGTGCATTTTCATGAGATGATGTAAAAAAGATGTAATCTCTGTTGTTTTCCGGATCCACCCTTGCCTTAACGATGTACTTCTTGCTGTAAGACATGTCAAATTATTTGTTGGTGTAAACAGGCCCAAGGACAATGATTTTTTTGCTGAGACCCGGACGACATGTATATTTTTAATTGTTTACATTTATTTACTTGACAACACTTGTGGGTAGTTGTACCTGTTTTCAGGAATAATAATATAAATAAAAGTGTGAATCTCCCTTGTATATAGGTACATTACTTTCCGTCCGTCCGTCCGTGCGTCACGTCTCACGTTAAAAACCGAACATGACCTCCGAGTCCGATGACGTCCGCTTTTGTGTTCACGATGACCTTCACAACGATGATAAATTAATAATGTGTAGCATGGTCACCCTGGCGGGGGGGGGGGGGGGGGGGGGGGTGTTAGAGTCACTAGAAAGAGGAAGATTTTTAACCTAGCGCATCACAATCATAAGATATAATATTGTTGAATGAAAATGCATTGTGTCTTTCTGCGACAATCGGTTAATTAAGAAGCTTCGCTCCTTATTATCAATGCTCAGTACCCGTGTTTGTTCATAATGCACTTATACACGAAAATCAGCAAAGTTATGATTTTAATTAAATGACGATGTATATTTTCAACATAATATTATGAGTGATACTATACTAATTACGTATAAGATGTTATCATACACAACCTTGATTAAATTAGCATATTATTCAACTTGTTTCGTGTGAGTCCTGACTAATATGTGTGATTGTGTTATGATTAAAAAAGGAATAGTTACGCGCAATAAGATTAGTTAACTTCATATAAAACCACTGATTTGAAGCTTAAATTAAACTCCATACAGTTGAAATATGGGATTTCGAAAACGAAATTCACTCCAAAATAAAACCAATGCCTCTCCTCTAGAAAAAGTGCGTAAACTTCTCAAACTGAAGGCCTAATCGCCGATACGGACCTGTGGCTCAGTTGATTTTTAACATATTTCACACCTGATAATCAATGAAGAGACGTTTATGTTGATAGGCGACTACTTTTCCACAGTCCACTTCCCGGAGTCAAAACGCATTAAAGCATGGCACGTGCTAACTGTCAGTGTAATTTTTAGTAAATTAGTTTAATTGCCACAAAATAAGTCTTCTTGTCAATTACTGCTACGAAAGTACAATGCAAATTGTATATAATATAGTATTTTAAAGCAATCTAGTTATTTCAAATTAAATTATACAATTCGTCACAACCTGTAGAAGACGATTATAAATTTCATTATGTTCGATTTTTCTTTTTATAGACCTAGATTTTCAGCCGAGTACAATTTCTAAACTAATCATGTCAAGTTATTCACAAAATATGCGGAAACTCTTTCTTTATCCACGTGGAACTCAAACAGCGTAAACGATTAATTAAAACATACAGTTCTAAAATGCAACAGAACACTCATGTTTTGTGTACATGAAATGTAATTAATTTCAAATATGTGTAATAAAAAAGTGTAACAATTAACCAAAGTCCCATTCAAGTAATCCCCAGGGTCACGAATAACAATGTTGTATCTTTGTTTAAGGGCAATGTCAACAAAAAACATGATAATCTGACGTCGTGTTCGGTTTTTCGTGAGACGTGACTCACGCACAGACGGACGGATGGGTGGGTTGAAGTGTTGCATAGGAGAACTGTGTCCTTATTGTATTTTTATAAAAATGCATTATAATTTGTTTAGATAATCAATGTTTCATTCATTTTTTGTAAAACTTTGCAAAAGACGTATTCGGGTATAAGACACATAACAAGAATAATGGAGACGTACGCTAAGAGGCTGAAAAGTTGGCAATTGTATTTTGTGTGCTGGCTGTCGTTTGGACTGCACTGTTAGCCCTAAATAATTTATAATTTTTCGTGGGAAACCTGTCCAGGGTGCAATCATGCTGTAAACTGTATATTGGAGTTAAGACAATTGTGAAGGGATGTCCGAGGGCTGTTGAAGAGGACTCAATCCCTTGCATTCGCATTAACGACTTAGGGAAACCTCGGGGAAAAATTTTTAGTCTGGATTGCTGGTCTCGACGGGATTTGAACCCGGGACCTCCCGAATCAGAGTCGCACGAGCCAACACTGTCGGTAAGGACTGCACTTTTGCATCAAATTAATAAGGAAAAGTTATAACGAATTCCTCGAAATAACTCAACACTGCACTGCCAAAGACGAGGATATTGAACAAACTTACTAATTGTGACGGTTTTTATGGCTCTGGCAATATTTATCTCTAAACTGTAACTTTATTAATCCGCGTTATAATCCAGTCAGAAATAATGTCTCAAGATTTCCGTTGCCATAGCCTGCAATTATTTACGCTAATTTGAAAAGGGTGTTTTCATAAAACTGCCAGTAGCTACTTTCCTCAATTGAAACTGTTAATTACGTGTATATAATTATAATTTAGTAGATAATTAACATACAAAAGACATTTTATAACATACATGATGCATGAAGAGTGAAGACTATACCCATAAATAAACGCTACATTGGAGAAGATTTGAGGTTAAGAGAAAACGAATCGGCTCACCAGACAGAAACGGAAGGTTAATTAGAGTTTTCTAATTTCCAGACTTGATTTTAGTCCAACACGTGTTTAGGCGTAAACGCACATTTAGTTTCTCGGGAGGCGGTGTGGTGGAAGAGAAGAATTATTCGGTTAGTTATTGGCGGGAGCTCGGCAGAAACAGAGCTTGGAGCGTTAAGTTTTAGGCTTCTCACGGTTTCGCCTTTCAATATACGGTGTAGTACTACAGCAAGCACGTTTATTCCAACGTTGGAAGAAATTTATAATTATTTCAAAATAGTGATTTTATTTATTTCTCAATTTTTTAAATTAAAATAAATATGCAAAAATTTGTGGATAAAAAATAACCGTGGGTAAATTAAATGTTGGAAAATTTTCAAGAAAAGCTCAAAGACTAAATTGCTTTTAATTGTGATCTAATTGACAAAATGCTACGTATCTCGAGGTTTCTGTTGTTGGCGCTAGTACTGGTTGAATGCGGTGGTGAATCGTCGTGGAGAAGTGTGAGAAGGTATCACCCCCGGTCGAGGGTGGTTAAGGGTTCTCCTGCAAGGGTAGTTGGTCGAGAGTACTCGGTTCGAACCCCAGTGAGTGGCATGTCCGGGAGGTCGATTCCAGACATATTCGGGATCGTCGAGAAGGAACTCGGGATGGATGATAAGTTCTGGGAAGGAACGGACGTGGATTCGAGTCCTGAGGGAAAGGAAGAGGAGGAAGAGGAGGAAGAGGAGGAAGGAGAGGTGAAGCTTCCCATCATCGTTCAACACCAGGGTAAGTCGGAACAAATATTAGGATGAGAGATGTTTTTAAGAAAAATTAACTTTTTGTTTTATTTTTATTGGATGAGCGTAGCGAGCAAAGAGAAGATTCCATTTCACTACACCGTAGAAAAAAATCCGGAATGTTTTGTTTTTTCTTTTTTTCTTTCTGTTTTTTTTTTGTTTGTATTTTTGTGTGTTTGTTAACACGATTCCGGCTAAACCAATACTCTAATGAAAATTTCTGGAGGCCTTCGAAATCTCTGAACTTACTGCCACGTTTTTGAGCGCAATTGATTTTTTTTTCTGAAAATCGTAATTTTACGATTTGTTTCGATTTTTTAAAAAAATTCTTCGACTTATAACACCTATATGCTTTATTCGATTGTAATGATTTTTTCACATAACCTTAATTTTATGAATTATTATATTCGTGTGAAATTTGAGCAAAATCGAAACTTATTTCTCATGAAAATCGTAATTTTACGCTTTTTTGTTTAAAAAATTACGCTCATCCAGCATCGCGCCTGAAAAAGCGTTTGCGAAGCTTTCTAGTTTAAATCAGATTTATATCAGTAGTTTAAACGTTTTTAAAATACCGAATTTGCAATACAAAAGTAACTCAATGTCACACTGATGGTGCAAAGGCAATTATGATTTTTTGGTTGTCTGGGGAAATTGAAAACTATATTTATAATTTGAATTGATTAAGATTAATTTTAATACTATATGTAATTAGAAATGTAAAATGTAATGTAATGTAATCAAAAAAGAACTGAGACCTGAAAAATTGTAGGAAGATAACGTCTAAGATGGTTTGGACATATGAAAAGGATGGATAGGGAGAGGATCCCAAGACGAGAATTTGAAGTGGCAGAGGAGGGGAAAAGAAAAGTAGGAAGGCCAGGAGAGAAATGGGGAAGATTAATTCAAGAATACGTTAGAAACGAGATGAAGTGTGGGAGCATGTGGCAAGAGTAAAGCTGTGGGAGGACAGAAGAGAGTGGAGTAAATTGGTGTATAGGAAGGAGTTAGTGAGATGATGAGGAAGAAACACTGAGTCTGGCAAGCTTAGTATCTACAGTTTCATGCCCTAGATAATGGTGGTAAACAACCACTCAATCCGACTTAGTTGGAACCGAGTTATTATATATTATTAATATGAAGCTTCGCAAACGCTTTTTCAGGCGCGTTGTTGGATGAGCGTAATTTTTTTTAAACGAAAAAAGCGTAAAATTGCGATTTTTATAAGAAATTATTTTTCGATCGCGCTCAAATTTCACACGAATATATTAATTCATAAAATAATGTTCTATGAAAAAATCATTACTATCGGATAAAGCATGTAGGTGTTATAAGCCGAAAAAAAATTAAAAAATCGAAAAAAATCGTAAAATTGAGACTATCATGAGAAATAATTTTTCGATTGCGCTCAAATTTCACATGAATATATTAATTCATAAAATTATGGTTCTGTGAAAAAATCATTACAATCGAATAAATAAAGCATGTCGCGTATGTGTTATAAGTCGAATTGCGATTTTCATGAGAAATAATTTTTCGATTACGCTCAAATTTCACACGAATATATTAATTCATTAAATTAAGTTTCTGTTAAAAAATCATGACAATCGAACAAAGCATGTAGGTGTTATAAGTCGAATTTTTAAAAAAAATCGGAAAAACGTAAAATTGCGATTTTTATGAGAAATAAGTTTTCGATTACGCTCAAATTTCACCCTAATATTATATTAAATCATAAAATAAAGGTTCTGTGAAAAAATCATTACAATCGGATAAAGCATGTAGGTGTTATAAGTCGAAGAAAAAAAAACGTAAAATCGCGATTTTTATAAGAAATAATTTTTCTATTGCGCTTAAAAACGTGGCAGTTCTAAGTTCAGAGATTTCGAAGGCCTCCATAAAATTTCATCGCAATTATTGGAGAATCGGTTAAGCCGGAATCGTGTTAAAAGACACACAAAAATACAGAAAAAAAAACATTCCGGATTTTTTTCTCCAGTGTAGTGAAATGGAATCTTCGCTTCGCTCGCTACGCTCATCCAATTATATACTTTTAAAATATAACTTTAATATTAAAACACTATGCCAAAGACAGATGGATCTTATCATTTAAACAGGATCGAAAACTTAGATTTTATTTATTTTTAATTAGTTCATCATCTGATATCAAGTCAAACTTTGCGTTGGGTCGGACAGGCATCTCCACCTTCTTCCCTTCTCACTACATTCCAGTTTCCTCCTCGCTGTTCCACATCTTTCCTCGCATTATCATACCCCTTGGTCTCCAGTACCAGCAATTCCATCATTCTTCTAAGCAATTTTTTTTTTCGAGAGAGAATCCTCGGTAAGTTTGATTGCCTCTTCAGGAGTCGAACTAGGTATTTTGTAGCAAGGAAATGAAATAATATTATGTAATGAAAACTGCATCGATAGTTTTGTGTTCAAAATCCGTCGGGAACTGACTAAAGGTTTTTTTACGAGGTTTTCCTCAGTCATTAATGCGTGTATGCGAGGGATTGAGTTCTCTTAAAACATCCCTTCACAGCCTTAACTCCAATATACCTAGTTCATCTGAAGACGTGCATGCATTGCACCCTGGGGAGACTTCCCACGAACAATAATTATGTTATAATGAAAACAGTGGGAAATTTGTATCTTATAAAAATAAAATACATTTGCATGTCTAGTTTATTTCATTGTTTGCTCACTCACACAAATGCTCACCCGTTTGGTCAGAATCGGCCCAAATATCACGAAAATATCGCATTAAAAATCGAAAAAATCGTAAAAGTACGATATTCATGAGAAATATTTCTTCAATTATACCCAAAAACGTGGCAGGTCTAAGTTCAGAGATTTCGAAGGTCCCCTCCAATTTTTATCAAGATTGCATATTTGCCGTTTGCCTGGTAGAGCGCAAACAAACAGACAGAAAAAAAAATATATAACAAAAAGCACCCTTTCTAATTTTTTTTTTTTTTTTTGGGGGGGGGGGGATGGACGGGCAGTGAAATTGAAATTCTAATTGCTTCGCTCATCTAAATATGAGTTGAGGCTCTCCAATGCTGCTATCTGAAAACACAAAATGTTCTTGTACCCACACAATTCCACACATAAGTATTTATACCCAGTGTTTTTTTTATTTATTTACTTACCTCTTACTGCTAATAATATCTCTCATGTACATTTTGTAAATGTATTGTGTCATCCCTTCGTATCATATTTTTCTTTTATTATTAATATTATGGTCTGCGATAGTTTTTGATCCTTTATACACATAATTATTAAATTTAAAGAAAACACTATTTTAGTGTATTATTTATATTTGGAATGTATTTTTATAATATTATATTGAGGGCTGAAAAACAAACAAAAATGTATTAGTTAATTGAAAATAGGGTAAATTATAATCAATACTAATCCTTTTCAAATAATCTAACCACATTTTTTAAAGGTACACACCTACGAGACAATAAATTGAAATATACTCTTTGACCCAAACAACTCTTGCACGGTTACATAGGTAGTTATTTCTCAGTAGGCCTACAGACCCAATGTTATATTATGTATTGATTAATGTGCAACCCCCCAATATTTCTACATATTATTTTCATTGTTATTGTGTGCATTCTTGTACTCTAGTATTCTACATTTGTGTCCATAACGCATTGTGTCAACTTATAACAGTGTGTTTACTGTTTAGTGTCCTACTCGTCATCATTATCCATTGCCGTTTCCTGATTCTGGTAGGGTCAGCTTGGGTTTAGCAACCAAATTTTTCCACTTCGTTCTTTCCTCTCACAATCGTATCTCTTCCACATCTTCCCACCTCTCTTCTCTTGCCTCCAAGTCTGCTGCTATGGTATCCTTCCATCATTTCCTTGGCCTACCCCATCTTCTTCTTCCTTCTGTCATACATTTTATTGGGCATCCAATTTTCCCCCATTCGTTTCATATGTCCATACCATCTCAACCGTGTCCTTCCCATCCTGTCACTTAACTTCTCGACACCCATCATTTCTCTAATGTACCATATGTGTTTCTTTTCTGTCCCTTCTCGTCTAAAATAGTATAATTCCTTATTATTGTCTTTGTCACTGTTATTACTTATTAACATTACTATTAATTGTGTGGTGTATTGTTTAATGAATGTGTACTTATGTTTGCCATTTGCTACAAGATTGTGTAATATGGAACTATAGTTACAGCTACTCTCTATTGGTACATACAGTTGGTGTTTTATTTAGTAAAAATGAAACTACATTTAATTTCTGAAATAGTATTTCAAATACATATTGAAAATAATGAAAATAGTAACAACTTGTTATGTCATCCACCTGTTAAAACCCCACTCTTACTTACTGTGCGGGTTTACTATTATTTTACAATGGCGATGATCTACGCTAGGTGGAGGATGATGCTAGGAGGCAAGTTTGAAGCGACGTACGATAACACGGTTTAAATGAACTGAATTTAATTATGAAATAGGTGACAATGAAAAACACAGTACAGTAAATAATCTTCACAGTGTAAACGGTTTGCTTTCGGTGGTAAACTCAACCTTGGACTTAGGACTTTGAGCTAACGGTTTGCTCTCGGTCCACGGTGCTGACCCGGTGGCGGTCGTCGGTGAAGTCGTCCAGCGTCGGCGCAAAAACACAGTTCACACCCTGAAAGAAACATGGCTGACGGGAAGCACAGCCTTGTAATAAAAATATTGCTAACACACCTGTGATTGTCTTTGTGTTTCCAGACCCCTACAAACACAAACACCATGGAGGAGTGTTAGGAAAACCGCTGTTTTCTAAGAAGAAACTCGTCTTCCGTACGATGCTCTTCTCCGCCGTCACGATGATCCTCGTTGTCGCGACCAAGCTCATCGGAGTGTACATCTTGGTGGTCTCGTCTGCCGCCTTCGGGTTCTTCACGATCCTCACTACTACGGCCTTATTTGGGTCATTAGCATCGTAGTCGGGCGGCCGCCCTTTTCGGGCTGTAGTGCAACAGTCGGGGCATTTGCGGCCATCTTTGACTGTAGAGCAACATCTGCGGCCATCTTTGACTGTAGAGCATAATAGTTGGGACATCACCTGCGGCCCTTGCCAGTGAATTCCCGTCATACCTAGGCATATAATCATGGCTTAATGAAACACAATCGGAAGGCGTGCAATCTAGTCAGTAGTCACACAGTCGGCAGTTATTTGACGCATTGTACTGACTTGCATCACATTATTTAAGATATTTATTATTATTTAAACTATTGATGTAATTGTAATATTTATTTAACTTATTATTTATTTATGTATTTATTTGGCTATTTATTCACTCATGCAAAAACTTTTGAAGAGACAGCCAATCTTGTAGACCCAAAATCTAATTGAATGGCCAAGCTTATTTACATTTGTACACTATAATTTACAAAATATTCTTTGCTCAGTGACTGCCTCGTTGCAAAGCTAGGCAAAATTTAAATTACAGCTAGTATTGTTGTTACTGTATTATATTATAGTTGGCCCTTTTTTTAAGATCTTGATGATTTACAGTGTATGAGGATTTGCTGTCTTTTTATCAAGGTTTTGAAGGCGTGAATGTCATTAGTTCCAGTGCTATATTCATTGTAATACTGAATAATAAAATTATTTTGTATAAATAAATAAGTATTAATTTCTTTAGTATTACCAAACAACAATTCGAAAATGTAAAACAAACTTAATGTTCGTAGCCAGCAAGAAACAAGCAACAAAAATTAACATAACAATTATGTAACATAATATAATTGCTGTGGATGGTCACATTTGAAAAGTGCACTTTGTACCTTAAAAGGGAAGTTTTTGGAAATAAGGGAAGGGAATGGGGGGGGGATATTTAATAAAATAAACAACTAATATATGAAAAATAAAGAAAATGTAAATTATTTTGAACACAAATTACAGCGCAACGACAAGTTTTATTTAACACCTACGTTTTAATAAATACTAGTGTAATTATTACTGTTAGGAAATTACAAAATACATTATGAAACATGGTTAATTACATCACAAAAAAATACGGTAATAACTTAATTACTAGTTACCGAGGTACTCATCTTACAATGGGCGCCACTATTTTGACCACTCATATTTTTTAGTATGCCTATGTCATAAATACAATGGACAAATAGCTGCACATAATGGCTACTCCACCATTTTAACTTATTTAAACAAAATTTATCTATGGATGGCATATAAAATTTGCATACATAGAAATACAGAAATAAATTTAAAATTCAATGATCTTAATTGATTGCTAATTCACAAATTGAAATTGATGGTTGCGATCGATTAAACCGGAGGCAACCTTTGCATCAGTAATTTTCTAAAGGAGCAATTGAGGAGAAGTGTTACAATGAACACAAGACATAGGTACTTATTGAACAATAATTAAATGCATTGATAAAATTGAACTTAAAAATGTATAACATGTCAATCAATAAAAGTAATTAATTAAATTGCTTTGACTAAGAAAATAACATACCACATTTTTGTGTAATTAATGTAGGCCTAGGCCCTACTACGTACACTGTTTCATTAAATAGAAAAATGTGTTTACCTGACAATAAAAAATAATGTATCCCTTAACAAGTTGTATTCAAATATACTGTAGGCCTAGTTAGTTAGAACTTTTAAGTTTTTGTCACTTTTTTGTGAGACATTACAACAAATATTTAAGTTGTTGATTACCAATTTTAAATCATGAAAAATTAAAAGTATTATTCACATTTTCATAGTTTTGTTAGAAAAAGTTTTTGTTTTACACTTCAAACACAATTCTGTTATTTTGCCTTTACACAGTCAACTGAAAACAAATTAAATTCAATGTCAATGTTTATAAAACTTACAATTTTCAATTCCTACATTTCTAGCATGGCTAATGTGATGTTCACGTTTCATATATGAAATACGTCGAACCCAATTTCCATAATGAACGAGGGGAAAACAAAAAAGATAAAATAAGCTACGCTGATTCCTGTCACAGCTTGACTTTGATGAATACCCCCGTAACTGAAGTAGTACATAAATACATAAATAAGGTGGCAGTGTGAGTTACAGCCTTCGAATCACGAGACGAGGCATCACGAGCTGACGGGGCACGAAGAGAGGAGAATGTTATGGAGGGCGTCCATGTCGGTCCAGTCGAGCCGCTTACCCCCGATGATCACGTTACGGATGCAACCCTTGAAGTTCTCGCGGGTTTGAAGCGTGCCCTGAGGGGCAGCGTCTGAAAAGGAGAGGTGGTTTAATTTAACAACAGACGACAATATTATGTTTAGATTGGTTTTAGAGATAAATTGTGGATCACTTGAAAGGGATGGGAGAATGTTACAAAAGTCCGAACTTCAACCGAATGTTTATCAGATTTTGGTTCAGTTCCGAGTTCAAAACCAAACTTACCCCAAAAATCAAAATAAGTTCCTTTTGTAATGTACCTAGCCAATATTATGCCCGTTATAATAATAGTACTGATAGTAAAATAGGATTAGCCAATGATTGTGGTATTTTTTAAAATTTGAAAGAAAATAATGTCACATATTATTAATTATTATACATATTCATTTACAAACTTGATCATGGTACTGTTATCATTCTTCCTGATATGTAGGACAAGGACCACATGGACCCAAACAACAGACAGTTGTTCAAACAGATTTATAAAAATTTGGTTAAACTTCGAAATAAAGAACATTTTTGGTTCATAAGTTCGAGTCAGGTTTGAATTTCGAAATACAAAATCAATTTAAAAATCAATTGAAAACCCTAAATTAGTGAATTCCATCTTAATTTGGTAACTATTATTATAAAATAAAATTTTGAATGAATTTCACCAACTTTTATTTAGGCCTAATTAGTTTTAAGTGAAACAGAAAGTTAATAGTCCCTAAAACAATAATCTCCCCAGTCTCGTTCTCACCAGGCAGCCCGCCGATGTAGAGTGGACTGTTGGTGCTCGCCTCCTTGAGGTGGCCGTTGTTAGGGTGGCCGTACTTGACGGCGTTGTCGTCAACTCGAAGCGTCAGCTCGTCGTTGACGAACCACGCCTGGACGTGGTGCCACTGGTTGTCGCACACGGCGTACTGAGACGAGAAGCTCGTGTTGACGTTGAAGGGCTTGCCGTCGCCAATGTCGCCCGTCATCACCACCTGACGAGAGACGTTGACGAGAATCGTTACAGTATATTGGTTGGTTAAGGGCTGTGTAGAATAGTCATAACGATTTAACTCATGATGTTGTCAATGGATAAGGAATTAATAAAATTAATACTATCACAAGAACATATTCATGCACGCAATTTATTTTGGCAAGTAGGAATTTTAAATTAAAAACATTCCTTATTTTTTACAATAAGAATAAATGTTTGTGTTTCTGAAACTTAAAACTCGGCAAACCAGAAAGAAACACTCTTGGTTTGAACTGGTTTAAAGAGATGAGACTGGTTACTTTTTTGCAGAATTCATTAGACATTGTTTTTTGCGATGTTGGCAATGGAATATTTTACCAATACAACAATAAAGCATTTACATCAATTAAAAAACTAAATCATTTTTGGAATTAAACAAATGTTAAAAAATTTACGTGTTTTATTCATTGCTCTCAAGATTCCTGCAGTCACCGACCAGGTTAAGCTGTTGGGTTCCCTATCAATACTCCTATTTATACATCCCAAAATCAAATTGATTCATGGTTCTAACGCTACCAAGCTAACGGAATGGACATGGACCGGGTTATATGTAAAACGAGCTTAATCTTGGCGTTGAGTACAATGTCAAGTGGTACAGTGTGAGCCTACCTTGCCCTGGTTCAGCTCGAGTGAGAGCGCCGGGAATCCCTCGGCTCGGAGACGCTCAGCAGAACCCCGGTCAGCTCCGAGGTTCGGAACCAGAGCTCCATGTCCAGGAGGCCGCCCACCACAAACTGATTCTCTGGAACGAGAAAACCGTTTATTAAAAGTGATGTCACTTCCTCAAGGTATGTGCAAATATTTGTTGACAATAAAAAGAGATGTAAAAATAGCATTTTCAATTTTCATTATGAATATTTACTATAAAGCATTTTTTCTTTCAAATTTAACAATTTGTAGCATCTATTTTCCCACCAAAATCCTTAAAAGTAGGGGGTTTCTTGCTCTTTTAATGGGGAATGATAAATTATAGGAACAATTCAAATTATTCAATATAGCCACACACACAAATTAGTGAAATTACAATGATAAAGTTTAAGTTTTCAATATATATTATTTTGAAAACCTTATTTTCAGTAAAATAAGCATTTACTAGCATTTTACCAAATTTATTTTTGTCAATTAAGATTAAAAATAAAAATAAAAAATACAGTAAGAACCCTCTTATCCGATCTCCTCTTATCCGATGTTCCGTGTTAACCGAGCCGCAAAAAAAAAAAAAAAAAAAAAAAAAAAAAATTTAAGTTTTAAATACGTAAATAAAACATAAAAATAATTACAGACGCCGCGCCGCACTTTTTTAAATGTACTCGCATACATTTGTAGGCATGCCGTACGAGTGAGTGCAAAGAAGATAGATCGGCGATATATCTAGACTTTCGAGCAGTGTGCATCAGTGTACTGAGCGTATAGAGTTCAGTGGTCAGTGTGCGTCGGGCGCATCGCCGGTAAGCGTCAGTGCCACCCACTGAGCATATAGAGGTCAGTGTGCGTCGCGCGCCTGCGCGTGCGCATACGATCCAGCCATCTCACACACAGCTGTTCAAAGATGGTCGTTGTGGAACTAGATGCAATCATGTTTCAACCGATTCACGAAATTCGTAATCACGACGCATTGAATTGTTATTCCTGGGCTTATCTTATTTCTTTCCCAGACTTATCTTGCGTCGTGAGCTTCAGCGCGGGCATAGTAGTGAGAGGTTTTCCCACATGAGAAAGAGAGCTAGGCCTAGGCCTATGTTTGCATTGTAGGCCTAGGCCTACTGCGTCGAGTTTAGGCCTAGGCGCCTAGACATACGTTTTTATTACGACATGTAGGCCTAATTGTGTACGTGTGTTCGTGAGCTTGAATTACAAGCTAATTAATCATTTAGTATACCCTTTATGAAGTGTATCGTGTGTATTTTATGTTCCTTTATCCATTACATGTGTCATATATCATTTTACCACATCAGGCTATGCTACGAGAGCAAATAAACAATTGATCCGCGCCATCCGAGTTTTTCGCAAATCCGAGGTGCCCCCGGTCTCATCCAACTCGGATAAGAGAGATCTTACTGTACACTAAAACAACATTTCAATATAGGTACATATAATTCTTGATTCAAATAAGAATCAATATTTCAAAATAAGGATTTCATTAATTTGTTATATTTTCCTTGATAACATTGTTATAAGCTATAACAAAGGTATTCATACACAAATAACAATCCCCATACGCATTCAAGTACAACTCACTGTAGATGGCGTAAGCATCGCCCGGGAAGTAGGAGCCCTGTTCGACGTTAGGGAAACACTGACCGATGGCGTGTTGTCTCGTCTTCTCCCCCACAAGGTCTTGACGCTGTTTGTTCACCAGCAGGTTACGTATGCAACCCTTGAAGCGCACGTCCTACAGAACATACAAATGAGCAGTGTTTAATTAGTGAGGGTATGCAGTCAATAAGGTGGGGTAGATTTACGTTATGGCGAGTGTAAATGCACATTTAGAAACTTGTCCCTCCGTTATGATTCTAGTCAGGGTTAGTTGGTTATAACACTGCATAATACTTTCTTGGTGGAGAGTTTTAGCTACAGCGGAAGGAAGTGAATGAATATCAAGTGGGAAGATTAAAAATATGGTTAACAATAGAATTCAAAAATCCAGCAACTTCTGCGAGTGCATGAAAGGCCTGGTGCAAGGTAGGGAAATACCCATTCACATACAGTGCAAGAGCTGACCATGCCAATGACTAAGACTTGGTAAAATAAAGGTAAAATACTTTCTTGTTCTTGTTGTTCTAAATATTAGGACAAATCCAAAGTAGGAATTACATCTAGGAATCAATTTCTTTATTGATTGATTTCAAATTTGAAGGATCGATTCGTTCGATTCATGTTGTGTTTAAATGCATTGTTGTTGTAATGCTACTATTTCAAATATTTACGAAAATGTAGTTTATTGTTGTTTCTGCATCTATGTAATTAGATTTATTTAGTTGTCCTCCTTTGTAAATCAGTTTTTATAACTGAATAGGATAGACGTTAAATAAATAAATAAAAAATAAATAAAATAAAAATAAAATAACAATTTGTATTCTGCATAGGTACTTCTGCAGAAACTATGCTATTCCTATTGGCCATGCATATCATACAAAATTATTATTATACTATATAGGATACATCATTGAAAAGTTGGACAAAACTAATTTTGGAATTGATCTCTTCCTAGGACTCATAGTTTTTTTTTTTTTTTTTTTAATATTAAAATTTTTTAAAAATATAATTATTTAATGTCTATCCTATTCAGTTAAAAACCTGATTTGCAAAGGACAAAAAAACCAAACATACCAAACTTTTCATATCAAGGTCATCCCTAGTACGAACCTTGACCACGTTATCGGGCAGCGAGACCCCGGCCTTGGGCAGCCCTCCCACGAACATCGTGTTACCGACGTTTAGTTTCTTGGGATACTTTGTTGCGCCCAGTTCAATGACGCCGTCTACGCCCAGCGACAGTTGTCGATCCACCTTGGAGAGCGTGAGATGATGCCAGGCTCCGTCGTTGAGCGGGGCGCGCGCGACGAGGGGGAACGACTTGCGGCTGGTGCGTACGATGACCTTGAGTTGTTTGTTCTCGAGGAGGACCAGAAGGTAGTGGCCCTTCTTATTGCGTGTGCCCTGCGAGATGAGCGCAAGTTGTAACGTAACTTCAAGGACTTAAAATTAGGATCTATGTGGGCATGTACATATCATATCTTATGTAAAAAATTAGGATCTATGTGGGCATGTACATATCATATCTTATGTAAGCCATCTATTGACTATGAATAAATTAGAAAATACTAAGACAATGCAGAGAAACTAACAATTTAAAAGTTACCCAAGCGAGCAATTCAGTTGATAAAGTATGTATTTCAAAAAGAAAAATCACCTAAGAAGAAAGATGATGCTTATTAAGTTATTGCGGAGCTTTTCACCCTAATGACAGAAAATTATATAATATTTGTACTACGTTCATGTTGATTGCTAGATGAAAATTTTACTTTACTGCAGTATTATAATTACAAATATAATAACAATATTTCCTTTCAGTTAAAAGTAGTAGTAATGTTATGTATAGGTAGGTATTATTAATGTAATATGTAGTACGTAGTATATATTATATAGTAGGTACTATGTATGGTAGTAAATAACCTAAAAAATGTAGAAAATGTAACACACAGGCATACCTCATTCTGAAGTTTGTTCACATTACGTGAGGACCAACTACTCACAGGTATAATGAATAGCAGTCCGTCAGGATAAAAGGTCCTGAAGTCTAGCTCAAGAGTGAAGTCCTTGGCCAGGACACTTCTCTTCCTGAAGTTCACTTGTATGTGGCTGTGAGGTACGTCACCGAACTTGACCGCACCCGGCTCCAGCGTGTAGCTCGGCACCTAGCGAACAGGTTTTACAATTACAATGAGCTCATAGATATTATGTATAACTTCTACACTTGGATGTTTGTACCCCAAGGAAAATTGTATATTGGGTAGTAGCATGGAAGAAAGAATAATGTTAGGAGGCAGCATGCGCTATCTGTGGCTGTACAAATGAACGTGGCCGTTTTGAACGTCTCTGATGGAGTTTTTCGCAGTATTTGCTGCTTCTCGTTTCATGCCGACCAACATGACGGCTACTTTTTCGCAGTATTTACTGCTTCTCGTTCATGCCGACCAATATGGCAGCCACATCAGCAAAAATGGCGGCACTGAAACAGCTGGTATTATATTTATTGATAATAACTCTTGTATTAATATGAGAATGAATAATAACTGATGAAATGTAATTTTTCTTCATGTGCGCCCCTTTTGTTTGTTTTGGAATGTTCATAGCTTAAAAGTGAACTTTGACAATACCGTACCGACAATCTTGCTTTGGGTTCGAGGCTCTCGCCGACCACCAATAAACGTTCAAAGTGGCTACGGTTTTGATGACGCCATGCTGCCTCCTGACATAATTCATACCTCCTTGGGTAGTAGTGCCATAGTGATGTGCACTTAACTTCACCAATGCATTTTCTATATCATTTCATATTTCATGACAGCTGGACACCTCAAAACTTACTTGCTGTATAAATGAGGTGTCCGAAAGTTCTAGTGCACCACGGCTTGGCTGAGGAGTCTTAGCGGGCACCTATATATTTATCGCTAATTTTATGTAGTTCTACCAATTTTAAAAGATTGAATGATTGATAGAAATTAAGGAAGCATTTCTTGCTTTATTTTTTAACTGCAATGAGTAAATTCTCATTCTCAGGCAAACGAATGAGTGCGTTTGCGTGTGTACTACCTTGTGGCACTCGTTGCGGTTGGTGATCCCGCGCGGAGTCATCATGACTGCAGGTGTCTTGTCCGACACGTTGAACAGTCGCAGGTCGGGGCCGAGACGCCCGATTGCGACGTGCTCGAAGGACACGGGGTGGTCAAAATACACCAGTCTAGACAAACAATAATTTCAGTTAACATTTTAACAACAATATGGTAAAACACTTATCCCCTTTCAGTAATAAAATTTATAAAACACCAAATACCTGATATTAATATTATGTTCATGGCTCAAACCATGACTGAGCAAAATACATCTCCTAGAATTTTCCCTAAATTCTTAATTAAATTGCAAACTCACATGAAAATATCCATTCCATTAACATATTGATTTTTTTTATTTTTTATTTTACTAAAGTTAGTACAGTACTGTATGTAGGCATACCTACTATTTTTTTTTAGCATTTTATTGTTCCAAATGAAGTATTATCTACCTTAATTACACTGTATTTATGCGAGTATAGGCCTCAGGTATATATAAAAATATCAAGTTCAAATAGTGGGGTGCGGCCATTATGCGAAGCCATTTATCAATAGTATTTATAGCCAACTCATTAAAATCTGATTGGTCAAAATAAGGGTGCGGCTATTACTTGAGGGCAGCCTATAATCGTATATAACGTAATATAACGTATATTTTATATAGCAAAAACATATTTTACAATAGGTAATCATATTTTGTATAATTTGTTCTTTCCACACTTTAGGCCTAATCTTAAAAGATACACAATGAAAAATATATTAGAGGTGGGAAACTTTACGGATAAACTGGCAAAATGAATAGGCCTACACGATTTAATTGCAATAAGAAAAATATTTTAAGACAACATAGATAGTTTTTATGTAGGCTAGATTAAATTTTAAAAATAAAAAAACAAATAGAAATGTAAGTACCGGTAGGTAGTGATTTAAATTTTAAAACATTTTTATTTTTTCAAATTCCAAGTTTTAATAAATAAATTACTAGGCCTATGTATAAAAGTAATAATTAAACTTGAATTTTACAAGAAAATTCTTGGACTACAAACTACAATATATCCTTGCTTAAACAGCCTCAGGTATAAAATAATTCTATAAGCCCACCCCCAAGACAACTAGCTAACATCAATCGAGTGACTCACAAGTCGTTGAATATGAAGTCCTTGATTGTCCCGACGAGAGGCTGCGTGGACGCCGCCATATGAGAGGCGTTCATCCCTCTCGGCAGCCCGCCCAGATACGTTCCACCCTCTCCGAGCATCTTCACCATCATCCCGCCTTCCGGGAGCTGCGCAAGACTCTGCACAGCGTCGTCCACGCGAAGCTCCAGCCGGCGGCCCGTCTGCGCAACACACACATCAATCATGTATTGAGTAGCCATCAATATCATTTTCAATTAGGGATGCCCTACGATATGAAAATCCATTATCGATATCGAAAAAAAATGGCCAAACGATATCGATATATATCGATATTTTCCCTCCAATTTTTAAATATAATTTTCATGGCAGTTCCCCCAACATGTGCGTCTTCCCATCGCCACGCCCATTGAATGACACATGCCAGTAGCCATTCTTCTGTCTTGCTATCCAATATAAGAATGCCTCCTTTTCTATCCTGCTCAACTCATCGGGCAGGGAGTCAATGTCACTCTTGAGGGCAGCGCATCTAAAGAGATGCGCTGTCTTGGTTTTCTAAATTATAAAGTTTACAGGTGGCCGGTTCGTTGGTAATGTTCAAGCGGTGCAGGTGGTGTTGCAAGACGTCGTGACCGGTTGCAAGCCGGAAATGGGCGGTGGCCGTCTTTCTCGACCAGTCTTTGTCTGACCCTTTCTTGATCTCGGTCCACCAGTTCTTTAGTCGTGAAGTCTCTTCTGTGGTGTTCATAAAGATCTTTTTTGTAGTTGATTTGATCTTAGTTTTGACATTTTTGAAGGAGAGAGAGCTGGTGGTTACGGTGCTTTTGTGGCATTTTTTGCCAAGAAGTCTGCCTTTTCATTCCCCATGATCTTGCAGTGGCTAGGGATCCATTGAGCCGTCCATATTGAACAAATTAAATAAACGCGTTTCGGATTATGTACAAAATAAATTAGAAGCACTGGTATATTTTAAATTTTAATTATAATTATTAGGACTCAGGCCGCACTGGATTGTCTTCTAATCAAATCTGAGATGACTGGCCTGCACAGTAATGACTAAATGGGGTCAACCAAGATTCATAGATTATAGTGTGTGCTCACAGTGTAAGCATGGCTGACTCAGTAAAAATATACATACTATAAACAATCTACAGTATTAAATGTTAATGTACTTTGACAGTGGTAGGTCATTAATGGTTTAATGAAATATCAATACATAATTACAAAGCTGGGTTTGTAATAGAAAACAAGTGTTTTTTTTTAGGTGTATTGCATTATTAAAGTTTTTCGAACGTACCTTCTTGACGGAGAAGGTGTGGAAGTGTCCGTCATCGAGAGACGCGTCCGAGAGTAACGCCGTCTCTCCATTCCCTGCGTCCACCCTCACCTCCAGCTTGCCTCCCAGTAGTGACGCCGAGTAGTAACCGCCTTGATCCAAGAGACCTGGTGACAAACAGAAGTACGAATACGTAGTACACTAGTAGTATGATACGACGTTGGCACAAAGACACAATGACCACTTGCTACATTTAAAAAAACTTGAAACAATTTATTTTTTTTATTGATAAATTCCCATTAAAAGAAAGGGGAGTGAATAGGCCTACCACTATGTAGCACGTTGCTCACCTTGTTTTCTTTATGTTGAAACCTTGATGTAAATGTATATGTATGCTGAATGTAAACTTGGGTAAGAGTTAATTGAACAAGGTCGGATATACGCAAATCCAGCGGTTTAGCCGGTTCCCACTCGAACACCGAAGTTAAGCAGAATCGGGCGTGGTCATGGGTAGAGTGGGTGAACACTATCTACCTTGAAACTCACGTATACCCTGGTTAGAGCAGATGGAGGGTTCGAAAGCTAGTGTAACGGCTTCATTCTCCTCGACGTTTGCTCGGCAGTCCGGGTTAGTGGAGGAACCTATATGACTGTCAAAGTTACACCGTCCTTTCGGATGGGACGTTAAGCCGTTGGTCCCCTTGGTACTTTTCGAAAGGAGTAGGCTATGTGCCGGTACTGGTTTTCCCCTCCTCCCTTCTGTTCATCCTTCATCTTCATCTATCACCACTCATCGTCTCAATTAGCCAAAGTGCATAAATATGAGACGTTAAGCAATATCCAATCAAGAATACCCAAAATAAGAAGAGCTAATTAATTAACAGATTGTCGAAAAAAACGCAAACACAATCTAATCCAGTATTGAAATCTCATGGTGGAGGTGCAGAGTAGACAAGAATTCCCCCTTTACCACGAGGGCGATCAAAAACTTAATGTACGATTCTTGTTGAAGGAGAGAATAATATGTCAACAGATACACCCATTTGTTAAATTGAAGGTCGTGTTCAACTTTTATTGTTAGGCGTGAGACACGAACAAACGGAAGGACAGACAGAAAATTGATGCATAGGGCACTGTTAAAGGGGCTATTACCCCAAAAAATTATTTTTTACCACATAATGTATAGATAGGCCACACTAAAACGACCGCTTTTAAAATTATATCTTGTAAGTATGATTTTACATGAATTTTGTAAGTTTTTCATCCTGAAATTTGCAAAAATAATTAATGTTATGTTATGACCAATTTTTGAAATTGGCATTAACCAGCTTATTTTTTGTTCAACATATATATTATTTATATACTAGAGCATTGTACCAATCTTGAATGTCACTTTATAACATAGGATTTAAAACTGTGCACAAATAAACTCAAAACACGCAAAAACATGCATTCCAAAATCTCATCCCGTCTAGGTATTAAGCACATTAAGACCAAACCACTTGCCCAAATTGCAAAACAATAGAAAATATGGATGATTTACAGAATAGGCTATCAAGTACATCAATAATGGTCAATATTGTTTTGGATCAAAATCCTCCAAGGTTACGGGGCATAAAGATTGTCCACATGTTATTTCTTAGAATGGGAGATTTTTGCCGATAGGCCTTAGCTCGAAAATTACCAAGTTTTACGATTTTTTTAAGGGTAGGCCCAATGACATTTCTGTTACTTTGAAAAAATTCATAACTAGAGCCTGAATAAAATATATTTTTTTAGTTTAGCGGGTGAATACCCCTTGAAACACCCGTGGAAAACCTCCAGACGTAGGTTTCTATGCTAAATCAATCTTTCAATGCAGATTTGAGAATATCTTACCTTCGTTGGTAGCAAGCATTATCAGTGCGTTCGGCATGTTTGTTCTGAACACCATCCCAAAGCTTGCCGTTCTCTTGAGCGGTTGAGAATCTATTTGCAAATGGCCTCTGCCGTAGAAGCCCGCCATTTTCAGTCGGGAGTCCAGGCAAGATGCCTCCACGCCATAGAAGTCGCCATGCAAGGGGTTGTAACTGAAATAGACCAACATAAATAAATTTGAATTCTGCATTTTTTTAGAAAGTTCAACGTTACAAGAATAAATTACAATTTGTATATTCTGCCACATATCTGCAACTTTTCCGAGTCTGATTTACTTAATTAATACATGTTGTCATCAATGTATAATGAAAATTGAAAACATTGATGTCGAAGACAAATAATCGATGAGTCGATGACACAACGTGATCATTGTAATTCAAATCATAAACATTGGATACCTACTAAAACTGATTAATTTCTCAAGACAGTGAACAATAACTAAAACAAAGCCAGTTCATTGTATAGATAGACTACGTAATTGTGTTTCTTTTGCGACCAGAACGAGGCCTTGTTTAATTGTGGCAAAACAAAAATGGTAAACCTACATTTGAATTTGAATTTTAAATTTAAATTTATGTTCCAGTCCTTAGAGAGTCTAGTAGATGTTCAGAAAGTGGTCAGAGTAAAATCATGGATTTATAATTCACTATTACTCACTGAATAGAAGATGTAGACTGGCACAGTGTGATGAATGATGAGAGTACAAATAAAGAGAAAAGAAGAAAAATTAGAATTTTTTGTTAAATACCGTATTGTGCTCAATTGCAAGTCGACTTTTGATTGAAAGTTCATCAAACCAAAAAGTGTAGCATTTAAATAAGCAAAGGTTTGCCAGCGATCCAAGCCGCGGTGACATTTTGAACTGCAAAAATGTGTCAAAAAAGGTTGGCTTGCAATCTGGTAATTAAATACAGTATTTCTATTTGTCTCAATTTTTAGGGAATCAATTTCCAATAAATAAAAACAACTTAGGGTAAATATTTTTGACAATACATAACACAGACATTATCTTGATTACTACTTGAGTTGATTGGGCCTAGAGGCCTGGTTTAGTGTTGGGTGGGAAAAGATTATAGGAGGCTAGGAGCCAACAGCTTACCTTGAAAGAGTTTGGCAGCTGTGTAGAGTTGAAGGTCACATAAATATATACACAAATAAATAACATTATGAGTTATGATGAAACGTTTCAGCTTAAACAGCTTTGTTCACCCGTCGGAGTTGAAAGAGTTATGACTTTATGAGCAAGTTGGTTTAAAGTTAAACATGAAGCATAAGATATTTATTCGAGCATACCCTTGCTGTGTGACTTGTATGTTGGACATGCAGCCCAGGTAGGGTCCTGGGAGGTCCCACGAAGGAGAGAGAGAGTGGAACCCGGGCGGGATGCCTCCGACCAGGTACTGAGCGCTGGATAGGTCGGGCAGCGTGTCCTGGGTTGGCTGGGGTACTGGATGACTGCGCAGGGACTCGGCACCAACCTGCAAGAACAAAACAAAAGCAAACATCAAGTATGAACTACGGAAGAACTTCATTATAGGCTGCCCTTGAGTAACGGCTGCATACCCGTTGAGACCACTTAAATTTTAAAGAGTAGGATATAAATACTTTTGACAAATTACTTTCCATAAAAGTCATTCCACACTTTTTTACCAACTTCTTTAAATATACCTGAGGCCTATCATCATCATTATCTGTTGTCACGTCCAACTCTGCGTTGGATCGGCATATTAAAATAAACATACAGTAAGGTCTCTCTTATCCGATCTCCTCTTATCCGATGTTCCGTGTTAACCGAGCCGCAAAAAAAAAATAAATAAATAAAAAAAAATTAAAGTTTTAAATACGTAAATAAAACATAAAAATAATTACAGACGCCGTGCCGCACTTTTTTAAATGTACTCGCATACATTTGTAGGCATGCCTTACGAGTGAGTGCAAAGAAGATAGATCGGCGATATATCTCGACTTTCGAGCAGTGTGCATCAGTGTACTGAGCGTATAGAGTTCAGTGGTCAGTGTGCGTCGGGCGCATCGCCGGTAAGCGTCAGTGCCACCCACTGAGCATATAGAGGTCAGTGTGCGTCGCGCGCCTGCGCGTGCGCATACGATCCAGCCATCTCACACACAGCTGTTCAAAGATGGTCGTTGTGGAACTAGATGCAATCATGTTTCAACCGATTCACGAAATTCGTAATCACGACGCATTGAATTGTTATTCCTGGGCTTATCTTATTTCTTTCCCAGACTTATCTTGCGTCGTGAGCTTCAGCGCGGGCATAGAGTGAGAGGTTTTCCCACATGAGAAAGAGAGCTAGGCCTAGGCTTGCATTGTAGGCCTAGGCCTACTGCGTCGAGTTTAGGCCTAGGCCTAGGCCTAGACATACGTTTTTATTACGACATGTAGGCCTAATTTGTGTACGTGTGTTCGTGAGCTTGAATTACAAGCTATTAAATCATTTAGTATACCCTGTATGAAGTGTATCGTGTGTATTTTATGTTCCTTTATCCATTACATGTGTCATATATCATTTTACCACATCAGGCTATGCTACAAGAGCAAATAAACAATTGATCCGCGCCATCCGAGTTTTTCGCAAATCCGAGGTGCCCCCGGTCTCAGCCAACTCGGATAAGAGAGATCTTACTGTAGTAAGTTATTGGATCAATACAATATTCTTGAATTTAATTTTACAAAATACAAAGTAGTGAACCAATACAAATCTAGGATGCATATTGAAAGACTTGATAGTGGCCAACATTTTACAAGTGATCCAACATCTTTCAAATTTGAAGATAACAGTAGCATACAAAATACAAACAATAACACTCCACATTTTGTGTTGAAATTTTTTAAATTTGTATGGTTTTTTAACAAAACCTATTTTATTTATCAATTATTTTTTTATTAGTTTTATTAATTTTTGTTTGCTTTCATCACTATCAGTGACTAAGGTAACAAACAACTTTCAATTATCTGCAGTTGTCATCAGTAGGTGAAACATTTTGTTGCCCCCAGCCCTTCAGGCTGGTCTTTATGTTCTCTATGCTTTTCCAACTTGTCAACCCTTCCCCAATCTAAACTAAGGTTGGCTAAATAATTTCTGCAAAGTGCTTATTAAGCATTAACAAACTCATAATGCGAAAGTTACAAGAAAGTTACCTACCTTCAGGATGCCGGTCTCGAGTTTCTTCTTGCGGTCAAAGTTACGGATCACATCGATGTAGGTCTCGTTGCGCGTGTTGTACTTGCCCTTGCTCGAGATCTCAAGCCGAGCTTCTCCGCCGTACTTGATACGCAACACCACCCTTCCTTCCACCAGGAAAATAGAGATGTGTTGCTTCTACAAAACACAAGGGACATGACTAGGTCATTTAAGGATTTCTTTCCCAGCAGCTGATCAGGGAACATCCCATTTGAAAAATAAATTTCCTGTCCAGCATGTGGGAGATCCGAGTGCAATCCCAAGTTGATTTGATATTTTAGAGAGAGAAGCTCCCTGGAGTCCCTTATATGATACAGGATTCAAAACAATTAATTAATTGGACATTCATATAAATTTTTTTTATTGATCAATTTTCTGTCTGTCCATCCCTCATTACGTGTCATCTCATGATAAAAGAACATGAACTCGGATCGACGCGCATTTTTTTTTTTATCATAGCCGTTCAATGGTTTTGGTTGCCTTGGGGGACCAGGGGTTAAGAGGATCGAGCGATCCCCACTGGGATATTTCTATTAACAACAACTCCACCTGAATCAGACATGGAACTCAAGGACAAAAGTGGTAGGCCAACAATAACTGTAATATTCATCCCGATTCTGGGTACTCTTGCGCCTGTGCTTGTTTATCGAAGTAAAATGTGAGAAAACAAAATTTAATTTTTAAAACAAAAATATGATCTACAAAAATAACTCAGTTGTTCTCATTGTAATGAAATAAAAGTAATAGCGGAGCCTAAGTACTAGGATTTGAACAAGATTATGCACGAGTACTCACCCCGTCTTTGCTGACAGCTAGGAACAGAAGAGCATTCTCGTCTAGCGTCGTGAACTTGAGCGAGACAGTCATCAGGTTCCGGTTGTACGGACTGGAGCTCGCCTGGCGCAACACCGCATAGCCGTCGCCGTTGAACCAATACGACGAGCCGTCGGCAATCTCGTCGACGCTGAAACATGCCAGGAAATGATATTTGTGTTTCAAAGTTGTGGTTCATCTCCAACGCTGAAACATGCGAGGAAATGATATTTGTGTTTCAAAGTTGTGGTTCATCTCTTACGCTGAAACATGCCAGGAAATGATATTTGTGTTTCAAAGTTGTGGTTCATCTACAATTCTTTCTGTCTTCAATATATCCACATCCGTAACCATTGGCCTACTCACAGAGCTACGGAAAAGTCAGTTGATAATGAAAGTTGTTGAATCTAAAACGATAAAAACTACATTGGTACAACCTCCTTGCAAGCTTCACCACTGCATTATTTTTTAGTCCCATCCAAATTAGGGTGTAAGGACTTCCTTTAGAATTTTAAACTTTAAAGTAATCAGAGTTTCCCAAAATATAGGCTTACATGACAAATGCATGGATCAGCATTATCATACTAAAAGGAAGTTAAAAAGAAAAAAAGGAAAAATGAAATCAAGTCAAATTTTCTCTACACTTAAACTATTTCCTAGATAATATTTAGCAATTAATGCTATAAACAGGACGTTGTAAGTTAACTAACTAACTCACCCCTCAACGCAAGCGTGACACCTGTTGGCCCCCTCCGTGTGGTAGTTCCACAGTCCGATCGGTCGACCGTCTAGCACCACCTTGTGAATGCAGCCCTTGAGACCGGGAGTACGAGCGAGTAGGGCTGACGGGATGGGACGCGCACCTGTCAACATGCGAGAACTGATGAGAGCCTAGACCACTGAAAGACAATAATATAGTACGACCTTAACTAGGGCTGAAAAGAAACATTGTTTCATAGGTTCAGTTGGTATTTTGACCAAAGTCTTGGTTGTTTAATTTTAATTTTTATATTTTAAAAACTGTTTAATTAAATGGATAAAAAATGAAATAAAATTTCAGCCCCCCCCCCACCCTCCACATCAAACAGAGGAAGAGCTTTTGATGGTCGGGTTTGCATTTAACTGCTTGGGGGTTTTGGGTCGAGTCAGGTCCGGTAGAGAAAAGACAGTCATTATAACACTGAATGTTAAAAACTTAAAATGATTAATGAATTTTACTTAGAAATAATCTTTTATCATTTATAATTTACTCTCTCAATTCATTTTTTATAGTAAGGATTTTTATTAAATGGCAATATATAACAACTGTCTAAACCGGCACCTCCACCATCTTGCCAAAAGTTTTCGTTACCTGAAGATCGCGTACTTTTTTTTTTTACTGTTGCCTCGGCTCCCAAACCAGACCCAATTCAATATTTTAGGTACCTGTACACTACGTACTATAAAGAGTAGAAAGTCCTACCTTGGAGGGAAGCATCTGGCAGCCCGCCCACCCAGAGAAGGTCGCCCGGCGCGAGATCGAGCCGCCCGAACCCGGAGTCTGTCGTGTTGGACGGCGTGCTCGCTCGGAAGTCCTCGGGAGGTATTGAAGGCGTCACTCGGAGGTGAGCTATGTTGCTGTTCCTAAATGAAGTAGGAGACGAGTTAGGATTAAGAAAACCTGGTTGAAACTTGTTCAGGAGATACCAGGAGGTCCTGGAAGTTAGGTAGCACAGCAAAGATAATATTTAACTTAAAAGGTAAACATTTTCTTAAGTAAGCCCACAATAGTAGGTCTACCATTTAGAATAAAGACTAAATACACATTTTACTAAGTCTGAATTACATATTAATAAACGAGGGAACGAAGCAACTGAGTGTCTCCATTCAACTCAAACGGCGCTTATTCTGTGAGTCTGTGTGCGTGCGTTTGTGTGTACGTCGAAAATCAGCCAAATCGCTGAACAGATTGCGCTGAAATTTTTAACAGACATCTAGTACGAGTTTACTGAGAATTGCTAACAAAATTAGCTGGATTGTTGCGTTTTAAATCTACAAGAAATAATAAATTGCAAATAGATTTTGCGAAACTTACGTTTTCAAAATGTGTTTTTTCCATCACTAAATGATGTAATTTGTCGACAATTTTACATTTTGATTTTGGTCAATAAAATGGATATTTCAAATTTTTTGTGAATTTCGTTATCACCATTTTTCACTACCTTTATCTATTGATATGAAATTGGTCAATATTTTGTGCTCGTTGTGGTTACCTGTCGACGGTGATGGTGTACCAGAACTTGTCTTCCTTGAGGTTCCCGGCTTTAATCTCCAGCTGGTTAGTAACCGACCCAGCGCCGCCTCCCAGGTCCCAGACGAACCGGATGCGCCGGTCAACCATCTCCAGAGCGATGAAGTCTCGCTACAACATTATGTATTATTTGACATTATATTATTGTATTGTTATATTATTTGAGACCATTTTACATTGTGCGGAAATAATAAAACATAATAAAACAAGGATAAAGTAAACCTAAACTTAACATGGTACCAGATAAAAATTAAATCATTCGTAAATAATACAATACTAAATAAATATGGTAATTATTTTAAGCTATTTCCTAGACCTGATTGAGGCTTACAAGAGCCCTCATCTTCAGTCACGCCGTATCTATGGTATTGATTTTAAAACAAATAAATGTTGTTCCTAAATCTTAACAGTAGGGGTGCTTGGGACACTAAACAGCCAGTTCTGAACCTGGATTCAATACCTGACCTATGGAAACGAAAGAAAAACTACCCCCATCTTTGTTGCTAGGCTGGAACATTCACTCATTCATTCAAGCTCAGAAATGGCAGAGAGGGTTAGCTAAAAGATAGTGAAAGTGAGTAATCACACGGATATATTATGAGTTATGACCGTGATTTATCAACATGAACCAATATCAATAAGTGTCTCGCAACTACAGTACGTACGGTGGTTGCGCTGGGTAAGTAGAGCAGCGACGCGTTCCGAACCTCGCTCTGGTTGGCGGCGATGGCGTAGCTCATGATGATGGATGTAGTTGTACTAGGAGACAACCTCTTGGGGAGGTACGAGCGAACACAGTTGCCGGACTTGCCACTTGTTAGCGACAGGTGGATCTGAGGAAGTAACGATAAGTTTATTAATTTACTACCTGAGACAACCTCTTGGGGAGGTACGAGCGAACGCAGTTTTCCGGACTTGCCACTTGTTAGCGACAGGTGATCTGAGGAAGTAACGATAAGTTTATTAATTTACTACCTGAGACAACCTCTTGGGGAGGTACGAGCGAACACAGTTGCCGGACTTGCCACTTGTTAGCGACAGGTGGATCTGAGGAAGTAACGATAAGTTTATTATATATTTTTTAAATATCCATTTTTTTAAATAATAACTGAGAACAATGAAAAAATTTCAAAGATCAACATTATACATATTCATAAATGACAACCCAAGAAAGGCACATTTTGTTTTGGAAGTAAATCAGGAACAAACACACCAAAATAAATTATTCCCACCAGTGCAAAGCAGGTTCATCCGCTGATACAGATGTGCACCGACCGATACTCATTGTCAACTCTCTAATTTTCAGAACACATTTTTAATGCTTCATTAATGACAAAATAAAATAATGTTTTTATTCTGTAATAAACACAATCATGTTACATAATTAATTAGATATGAGATACTGTAGTACAAAGGTGCAAAAGTTTAGCTGTTGAAACCCAAGCTTATTTTATTTGTAAAGTGCTAAATTTACAAACAACTGAAAAGCAAATCTCTCCACTTTGGTACTAAACGTATGTTTAATTAAAGATATTTTGTTTTGTTAATTTTTTACATCACATCATACATCATATTCATAGTATAGGCCCTACAAATATTACTGTATAATGACACAAAAACCTGAATTAACTTCCACCATAACATATCTTAAAATCCACCGTTGCTCACTCACCCCGTCAGCAGCGTGCCTAGCCTGGAGTATCTTATCCCTCAGCTCCTGTAGCTTGGCGGCCAGAGTATCGTTCCACGCTCGGAACCTCTGAAGTCGCTCGTCGGCCGCTGCGTTCAGTTGAGAGAGAATCTCCTCCGACTGCCTCACGTTGCCGTTTGCTCCCGTTACTGCAAGGAATAATGAATAATGATAAAATATAGATATTCGACGGCGGGGTAGTCATTGTAATGTTTGAAGACTAATATTTATTGAGCAGCAAAGAAACATATTTACATGTACATGCAAGTAGAGTTATACCAGATTTAAAAAATAATAATAATTTCTATGTTAACTTACTAGAATTCTCCACAGTGTTCAGCTGAAGGTCGCTGTCGAGTTCTTTCAGTTTCGGTCGCAGTTGGCTCGTGGTATTGGCGCCAACTTGATTCGCGTACAACGTGACCTTGGACATATCCTCGATCAGCTGTTGAGTCTGGTTCAACGCATCCACAGCTGTTTTGTGCACTGGAGACCAAACATGAATCAATTAAACTCAACGTTTTACATGGGTTCATTATTGTGGGGTTAGTAAATACCGCTAGTGTGCAGGTATTAACAATTTTGGGTAAAATCGGGTATTTGGAGGCTGACCCAATAGTCCAAAAAAGTACCTGATTTTTGGGTAACAAAAACATATTTTTAAGGGATGATGGAGGTGCCAGTCCAGGATTTACATATTTTATTGGTGGAGGTGCCGGTCCAGAATTTTTGTAATTTATATAGCCTATAAACAAAATGCCAATGAAAATCCAGACAGTGGAAAATGATCTGAGAGAAAATTAAAATTTCTTCACTCGTATCTAGGCCTAATTAATAATACAAAATAATAATCCATTTTAACATGATTGTGTTTGTAGTTTAACGGTTGTCTTTTCCCTACTTGACCTGAAAATTCAAAGCAATTTAGTACTTCAACCTGACAAGACTGTCAAAATCCCTACTTACACAGTCCTAGAAAAACAGATAGGCCTACCCCTGTTTGTGAACAGCCAAGCAGAAAGTAGTATTCTATAATCTATATAGTATATAGTGATATTTAATTCAATCCAGAAATTTACAAAAATCAACTCAATCGGGGACCAAACCCGCGCATTCTTTGGTTCATATTTATTGGTAAGGTAAGGTAAGAATAAAAATTTTAAGGTTTGTTGAAAAGGTTGTTGATAGTATCTTCTTCCAATCATGTTAGAATAAAATAGCTCATGTCAAACAGTATAGTATGCACTAAAAGACTCACCATTGCTAGAGCCCATCTTGGCCAAATCTACATTGATGGAATTGTCGTCGATAGCGCCTATCCGGAAACTGTCTCTCAGAGTTTTAATGTCTTCATGCTCGGCTGTCAACCGATCACGCAGCTCGGAAACCTTTGGGACAACAGGTCATTCATGAATTTTTTAACTTAACAGTTTAAGAATGGTAACATAATTGAATACTACATATTTCTCATGGCAGGCAATAGTAATCTTTCATCCAACTCGAGTAAATAACAACTAACTAAGGGCTATACCAGTACTTAAATCAATACATAGGCGTAGGCTACAAAATATTCTATTTTATATACCGTATTGTCCTGAATATAAGCCTACCCTTTTTTTCATTACTATTTAAGTGTGAAAGTCCCTTACAAGCTTATATATATAAATATATATATGAATACTGATTTTTAAGCATAAGCCCGCTTTAAGGACATAGTTATTGATTGATAGCAGTTGTCGAAAAAATTTGCCCCGACTGGGTTCGAACCCAAACCTCCGGCTTTAACGTGCCATAGCCTCTACCAATTAAGCTACCGGGACCACAGAACAACCTTTAGGAAACTGCTATTTGTTGTGACCCGTTGACTTACATGACATAAATCCAACAGAAGACGGCAATGTAGCTGTCAAATCTGAAAGATTGCATGGATAAATTCAATCACATCTCATCTCCCATGAGTTGGGTAGTATGAATATATGATTTTTTAAGCATAAGCCCGCTTTAAAGGACATAGTTTTTGATTGTATGATTGATAGCATTGTCGAAAAAATTTGCCCCGACCTGGGGTTTTTGAACCCAGAACCTCCGCTTAACGTGCCAAACCCCTACAATTAAGCTACCGGGACCAACAGAAAAACCTTAGGAAACTGCTATTTGTTGTGACTGTTGACTTACATGACAAAAATCCAACAGAAGACGGCAATTAGCTGTCAAATCTGAAAGATTGCATGGATAAATTCAACACATCTCATCTCCCATGAGTGGGTAGTATGAATATTGATTTTTAAGCATAAATCCTGCTTTAAGGACATATTTATTGATTGATAGCAGTTTGTCGAAAAAAATTTGCCCGACTGGGGGTTCGAACCCAGACCCTCCGGCTTAACGTGCCATAGCTCTCAATTAAGCTACCGGGACCACAGAACAAACCTTTTTGGAAACTGCCCATTTGTTGTGACTGTTGACTTACATGACATAAATCCAACAGAAACGGCAATGTAGCTGTCAAATCTGAAGATTGCATGGATAAATTCAATCACAAAACTCATCTCCCATGTGTTGGGTAGTATGAATATATGATATTTAAGCTAATAATTTTTTAATTTAATAAAAATTTCGACAACTGCTATCAATCAAAAAATATATATATATATAAATATATATATATATATGCATTGGCTTATGCATTGTTTTATTTATATAACAACAAGAAAAGTTAGGGGGTCGGCTTATATTCAGGGTCGGCTTATATTCGGCAGTCGGCACAATACGGTACATATGAAACGACAATTCAAATTTAAATGGCCATAGAAGATATTGATTTAAAACTGAGAATAAACAATTTTCAATCCAAATTTGGTAAAGCATACATCCAGATTTACATAAAAATAAAATTAGTTAGCAAACCTTATAAAAAGTTTTTATCAGGATTGTAGGGTTTCTAAAACTAGAATAGAAAGCGCAATGTTGGAAACCCATCTTACCTTGGCCGCCTGTATCTCCGCCCTACTAAGCAGCCGGCTCGAGTCGGCGTTGGCTATACTCGACTGCTCAAGCAGAGAATCTCGCCTGGGTGGGTTCGCTGTCTCGTCGGCAACGTCAGCTGCTCGGCTCGCTTCCATAGCCGCCATCTTGGATTTCTCTAGCGCGTCGACTATGTTCTTGTAGGCCTGACTTGCACGCAAGGCAAAGTCCGCATCGCGGCGAGTGGCGTTGAACATGCTTAAACATGTAACGGTTGATCAGTGGAGTGATGGGATGAAGGATTAATACTCATAGAACATGTTATACTACTTACATATCTCACAATTTTGGACTTCACAGTTTTTGGACAGAAAAATTTATACAAATTATTGCTTAGTCTATTAATTTAAACACAGTATTTAGGAGTAACATTTTTCTAATTAGGCCTATAACAGTGAAAAATGAACAAATATTTTTATTTGTTAAATTGTTTGTTGATACGTGTCGCAATTACTTTAAGCAAAATGCATTCTATTGGCTGATGACCAAGACATAATGGTGAAAACCAACATTTAAAATAAGAATTGCAAGACAAATTTTTAACTTTCATTATCTTAACACTAGGCCGCTTCACGAACGCTTTTTTTAGTCGCGTTGATGGATGAGCTTTTTTGTTAGTTTGTAATTTGCGTGGGATCTCTTTACTTTTGCAAGTGCTTTAAAATGCATTGTAAGTGATTGTTGTCAAGTTTCTATTGTTACTTAATAATTGTTATTATACACTTAAAAACAACTCATTATTAAAACCTTTATTTCTATGGATTCTGGCTAAATTTTTCAACTTTTTCTTTCAAAAGGTACTACATCACCATAACCTTAATGTCCATGTGAAATATGAACGTTGTAGCCCCACCCGTTTGGTCAGAATCGTACCAAATTTAACGAAAATATTGCACTAAAAAATCGGTAAAAAATCGTAAAAGTACGATATTCATGAAAAATATTTCTTCGATTGGACCCAAAAATGTGGCAGGTCTAAGTTCAGAGATTTCGAAGGTCCCCTCCAATTTTCATCAAGATCGCATATGCCGTTTGCCGGGTAGAGTGTGAACAAACAGACAAAAATACAAACAAAAAATGAACAAAAAAACACCCGAGCTAATTTTTTGGGGGGTCAGTGAAATTGAAGTCTTTGCTTCGCTCATCCAATTAACAAAAGAAATAAAGTAAGGAGTAGTAAATCAATACATAATACGTACTCGCTAATTTCTCTAGCTCTCTTGAGGAGTTTCTCTGCGTGTCTCTGCGCAGGAACGATGTACTTCTCTGCGTATAGTGGGTTCAGTCGGTCTAGCAGGCTAATCCGCTTGTCTAGAGACTGCGTCAGGTTCACAAAATGTACTTCGATATCGTCCAATTCCTAGAACAAACACACATAGTGCATAAGATAAGAAACGTAAGAGACGGAAGACTAAAGTGGTTGTTTATAGGTAGTTGCATGTGGTGCCTCTCTCAAGTGGGGGGGGGGGGGGGGGGGGGGGGTAGAAAATATTAGTTAAGTCATGAATACAAACATATTAACAACAGGGAGCATAATGAAGCATTTAAAGATAATTATGGATTTTTTTTGCATTCAGTTGTGGGGCGGAAGCATAATTCCTTAGCTTCAGTTACTTTCCCTACTTTTACTTTTGTAGTTGCGGGGTAGGAAGTAGGAACTTTATGCAACTTCTTCAGTCTCCTCTTCATCTGTTGCTTCTTCCATACTTTCATGCATACTTAAGACTTTCAAAGTATATTTAAATAGACATTTCTTCTTAAATTGTATTTTTATATTCTTATTTTCGTACAGTTGTGTTGCCCGGGACATATTGTGCATTTTCACTAAGATTTGTTTTACACATGAATAGAAAAATAATTTTAATTTTAATATTTTTTGTGGGCGTTAAATAAAAAATATTAACGTCAAAGAAACATTTACCACTGACGTGCACCTACTGTTGTAGTGATCAACTCATACCTGTAGGTTCTCGTTGGCCTGGCTCAGCAAGAAGTCTCCCTCCTCGGTGAAATGGCTGTTGTTTCCGGCCATCATTGATATTTTGTCTTCCAGCTGTTCCACCTGAAACATAACACCGTCAGTTAGTGCCAGCCAAGTACTGTTGAGTCCCAGTAGTCTGGGATAACACAAGTTAATATAATTATTTGTATGCGATGGTAGAGGGAATGCTCTGGAAGAGAATGTTTGAAAGAAGGATTGAAGAAAGAAAAAGAAGATGGGGGAGGCCAAGAAAGAGATGGAAGGAGACCATAGCAGGAGATCTACAGGTGAGAGGAGGGAGTTGGGAGGATGTGGAAGATGTGGTACGTATTGTCATAGTGGACGAATTTGGTTGCAAATGGCCATTGTCAATGATGATAATGTCATATATATTCAGAGTACTATATATGCAAATTCAGTCACATAATTGATTTTCTTGGTTGGCCCCAAACTAAAAAGTTACCGAGCAAATATAGGCCAATGATGCCAATGATGATGTAGGGCGTAGGCAAATGATGATGATTTATGTAGGGACCATTAGACAAATAGGTGTATCTTTCACATCAACAAACCACAATGGCCACAATCCACTTTTTAAACTCTAAAACATACCCGATACCTATGCTAGCATAAACACAGTATATGAAACCAGTTTCACATGGTTCTAGCATATGTGTGGCGAGCATACCTGTTCCAGGGCGAGCTGCACGTCGGCAAGCCTCCTGCGATTCTTCTCGCTGAGCTTGTTGGCTTCTACGAGGCTTATCGCCGTAGTCTTCAGCAGGAACGACAAGTCGTTGAGTCGGGCGTCGAAGTCTCGGGTGTTGTTGCGGAGCACCTCGAGACCCGGGTGACCGGCCAGCAGCTTCCGCATCTGATTCATCAGATCCACGCATCTCCTGGACACGCACAGGAGATTGTATTAGTCTCTGGTTTAAATTGCAATCTTTTTGTTGGAATCATTAACAAAACAGACCTTTTTTTTCTTTTTCATTTTACAATTATTATTTTGTGAGTGTTCCAGTACATTGACTTTATAAACAACAACAATTATTAGAGGTACGTGTATATAGCATATTCAAATGTCATTTTAAAGCTTTTTGTAGTACATCTATTTTTTATCTACCTTCAAAACCTTGTGTATGAGCTTTTTTCACATTTAAAATTTGGTCATCAAGGTTGAATTAATATCAACTGAAAAAATGTGAATAAACAAATTAATAATTATGATCCTACTAGGTATGGAAAATAAAATAGGGTTGGAAAACCTTAGTTTTAAGTGAAAAAAAAAAACGCGCTTTGTAGTATCTATATCTATAAAATGCTATTTTCATACCTGTTCATATTGGATAATAATTTAAATAAAACCGTGAGGTACGTTCTCATAATTACTACGGTATCTACGGATCCTTATTCCCCGTGAGCAATGAAACACGTGGTTACGTACTTGTGAGCCAGCACGGCCGCGCTCCCAGTGTCCTCGATGTTGACGTCCCTGATGTCCCCCAGCAACCTCCTAGCCTCCTTGAGCGCCGCCTCTACAGTCACCATCATCCCGTTAGACCCCTGGCCGTAGCGCTCCAGGCTGGCCACGATGTCGTTGAGTTCCGTGCGACGGGCGCCGGCTTCAGTCAGGGCTCGGTCCGCGGCCTCCTTCACCTTCGAGCTCTCCTTGGCGGCCGCGTCACACTTGCGCTCCAGCTTTGTGGACTAGGGGAATAAGTTTGGATCAGTGCTCCAGATGAATCAGATTGAGATGAAATGTTTTGGTGTTGGGATTGTCCTAAAAGTAAAGCCCATCTTCTTAGGATGGCTTTGCGTTGAATTTGGTTATTTACTTATTTAATTTTTATTTAACTTTGAGAGGTAGGTGCCAATGCCATTGACTTATGCAGCCTTAGGGTTCTAGAACTCTTCTTTAGGTTCAGGAGTAAACTTCTCCCTTGCCAACACCTTAACAGGTAAAGGAGCAAATATGCACAAGCCCACTTTCAACAAACGTGATTGAACTGATTATTACTTTGATTCAAATTCAAATGAATTTGGTTAAAAGAGAAGAAAACTTTTATCTTTCACTAGCACAAATCGAAATTCCATTTTAAAATCAAAATTTGAAAAATTTCATAAAAAAATAGTTCTTTGGACAATTCTTAGTGTTTGACTGTACCTTGTTGAGCAGCTGTTTCGCCCTCTTCCTCAGCTCGTCGTCCCCGATGGCGGCCATCTTGGTCCGGACCCCCTCCCTCGTGTCCCTCCACGCGGCGAGCATCTTCTCCAGCCTGGCGGTGGTGTTCTGTACCCCGAGCAGGGGGGTCCAAGGAGGGGGGATGAAGCCGGACGTCAGGTGACCAGCACCCTCGGTGAAACGTGCACCCATCAGTTCGATGTCGTCCAGGAGTTTACCAGTGCAGCTGTCGTCACAGGCTGGGGACACACGGGCAGAACCATAATGATTAGAGTAGTAGCTTTTTATCTATTATTAGTCTCTCTCTCTCTCCCCACTCACTGAGGAAGGTCACGTGGACCGAAAATGTTTTGATTAGGTAGTTTATTTGTTTATTTGTGTATATGTTATCTTTCACGGCACCCCTACTCCATTTAAGGTAAGCTGTTGGCACCCTATCTCTTTGTGTCATTCACATACAGTCAAACCCCTATGGATCGTTCCCGGATCGTTTGTTTTCCCGCCATGATCGCTATATTTGAAAAGTTTTTGCAAAAGTCCCATTTACACAATGTTAAAAATTCCCTCATCCACTGTTCCTCAATCAATCGTTTTCCTCGCTGTATCGTTCAAAATGTTGTGTTTCTCAATGTTAAATTTACCCTAATGTATCGTTTTCGCCTTTGATAAACACCGACCGACGGACGAAGCACTATTTCCTGCAAGACAATACATCATCGACAGTGAGCGCGATGTTTTGTAAGCTGTATTCAGGTTCACTTCACCTCCCCGCCCGCCGGCAGCTGCCGCCTACGAGACCGGTTACCCCTCCCCTCCCACTCGCGCTGCCAGTGGCACGGCTCTCACTCTCTTCTCTCCTCCCTCTCGGCCGGCCGGTCGGCCTGCCAGCTCAGACACTACACATTCTCTCTCAGCAGTGCCGTGTATTTCTTACACAAATGCGATAATAATAATTACAAGATCATTGTTTTTAATCAATGATGATGTCAATACAACACTTGTTTAACTGTAGCGCGAGTGTTATATGAGTTGAGTTGCCGTGTCTTATTCTCAGATATAACACTGCCGGCTGCCCAGCTAGCCGTGTACTGCAACATTTGAAGCTGAGACGGTCTCGACCTTGGAGACCCGGACCATTCCCTAGGGACTTCAAGGATGCAGTTCAGTCGCCCGTGCAATTTTCTCTCGTCGCAAGCACGATTCAAAATCGTAGTAAATATCGTTCCCAGAGTCAATGAAGAGATACAGGGAAATGTGATCTTCATGCACGGAGCATTGATCGATATCAACGGAAAAATACTTAATCTTCTTTAAACACAAGTACAGCGCGGACAATAGGGCGCAGCGACCGAGAAAACAGATAACGTGACAATCCATTCACCAAGCACGTGCATGGTCAGCTGTGAGGTCTCGACCCGACGAGTAGATTCTTGCGCCGCCGATTCCCGCGGCTGTCTCTCTCGCACTCATAGCTTACGCGCCATCACACCGCGCATGAATCAACACTTGTCTATCATCGTTGTTGATTTTTATTTTTTACCTCATTAAGACAAGCTTTTTATTTTCTTTACGTACAACAATTATTATATAACTGTCTTCTGAAAGTCGTAATAGATACTTGATATATTATTATCCAGATATTTTGAGTAGGCAATGAATTAGACTGAAAATTTTCAAAATTCATTTTTTTGTTATTTTACTCAATTTTAGGCATATTACATTGTTTTTTATTGGTTTTCCCGTTTTGACCGTTTTCCTCACTGCATCGTTTTTTTGTAAGCTACCCTGAAAAACGATACATAGTTTTTTTTTTACTGTATTTACTTTTAACAATAAAATAGTGTTATAACTTATACCCCGATTATAGGCCGCCCTCGAGTAATGGCCGCACCCTTATTTTGACCACTCAGATCTTAAAGAGTTGGCTATAAATACTATTGATAAATGGCTTCACATAATGGCCGCACCCCACTTTTTGAACTTGGCAATTTCAAATATACCCGAGGCCTATACTCGCGTAAATACAGTAGTTATGTATGACCACAGAAAATTGATGATGGTAGGTGGATCAACTTCAACAGAGAATACCTCCATACCATAAGTGACTTACCACATTTGTAATATATAATATTACATTAATTGTTAATATTATAATGCACATAACATAAGACTAATATATTTTTTAACAAGCATGGAAATGGTAGTCTCCAAAAAAGGGAGGGAGCAAAGCAATTGAATTAACAGATCGTCATAAGACGAATAAAAAATAAATAAACATGTCGACAAACAAAACACAATCCAAGGTCGTGTTCGGTAGATTTTTATTATTTATTTAGGTTATTTTATTTTGGCTATTTATTTAGAGAATATGCGGAAGTGTTATACTTTTACTCTGTATTCAGTCAAATGAATAAAAAATTACTATTACAGTACTAGGTAGGCCTATTACTATTACTAGGTACTATTTTAGTGATACCAGATGGAAAGACAGAAAAGTGATGGTTATATCATGCATTGAGATCTACATTCTATACAATGTTCTACTCACATGTGCAGCCTGTATTGATGAGTATGTGTCTACGATCGCACACAGAGCAGTCCCGCCCCGTAATGCCCGGCTTACAGTTGCACTGTCCGGTCTCTTCATGACACTCGTCACTTATGATGCCGTTAGGGTCGCACTGGCACGGCTTACAAGAGCCGCCCTCCTGCCACGGTCGCCCAAACCAACCGTAGCTGCATTGAGATCTACATTCTATACAATGTTCTACTCACATGTGCAGCCTGTATTGATGAGTATGTGTCTACGATCGCACACAGAGCAGTCCCGCCCCGTAATGCCAGGCTTACAGTTGCACTGTCCGGTCTCTTCATGACACTCGTCGCTTATGATGCCGTTAGGGTCGCACTGGCACGGCTTACAAGAACCGCCCTCCTGCCACGGTCGCCCAAACCAACCGTAGCTGCATTGAGATCTACATTCTATACAATGTTCTACTCACATGTGCAGCCTGTATTGATGAGTATGTGTCTACGATCGCACACAGAGCAGTCCCGCCCCGTAATGCCAGGCTTACAGTTGCACTGTCCGGTCTCTTCATGACACTAATCACTTATGATGCCGTTAGGGTTGCACTGGCACGGCTTACAAGAGCCGCCCTCCTGCCACGGTCGCCCAAACCAACCGTAGCTGCATTGAGATCTACATTCTATACAATGTTCTACTCACATGTGCAGCCTGTATTGATGAGTATGTGTCTACGATCGCACACAGAGCAGTCCCGCCCCGTAATGCCCGGCTTACAGTTGCACTGACCAGTCTCTTCATGACACTCGTCACTTATGATGCCGTTAGGGTCGCACTGGCACAGCTTACAAGAACCGCCCTCCTGCCACGGTTGCCCAAACCAACCATAGCTGCATTGAGATCTACATTCTATACAATGTTCTACTCACATGTGCAGCCTGTATTGATGAGTATGTGTCTACGATCGCACACAGAGCAGTCCCGCCCTGTAATGCCCGGCTTACAGTTGCACTGTCCGGTCTCTTCATGACACTCGTCGCTTATGATGCCGTTAGGGTCGCACTGGCACGGCTTACAAGAACCACCCTCCTGCCACGGTCGCCCAAACCAACCGTAGCTGCATCTAAAAGGAAAATAGAATAGTGAGATTGATGTATTTTCATGAACAATTTCAGATCCAAAATGGGTGAGAATTAACACATTATGCTGCTGAATTATTATTGAATATACCAGTATATAGGCCTATTACCCCATTGAATCTATGACAAATCTATAGGCCTCTAGCCTACATGATTTAGGTAGGCCATTATGGACTCAAGGTAATTATAAAATTAATATTACATATCTTAGATATATTTTTTCATGCTCACATGGAACATTTTGTCTATCTTATCTTGCTAAATCAATGTCAAAGATGTTGGGTATAATACAATATAGGTAACAATTTTGAATAAAATACAATAATACTGTATTGTGTTTGCTAAATATTGAGAATTACATAATTTTGGTAATTCTAAAACACATATTTGCCTCATAAAACAACAAAGCACAAAAAGTGCATGCCAATACTGTGTAATGAAGCCATTATGATCGATTGGGGTTCTGCATTTAGACTGACCCTTACCTGGTGGTTCACGGATGTTAACAGTTGGATAAATACATGTACTGATGTATCACATAAATTAAGAGTACAACGTGTAAATTAAAGAAACAACCAATATTGTAGTGTAGAACAAGTCCTCACCTATCACAACGATTCCCTCTGTACCCATCCTTGCAGTAGCACTGAGCGTGGCCGTTAGCGTGGACGCGACAGCTGCGAGCGAAGTTGCGTCCGGGCGCCGGGCAGGGGCAGGCGATGCACGGGCCTCGCGCTGGGTCGCCGTAGTAACCCTCGGCACACTTGTCGCAGTGAGCACCACCCGTGTTGTCGGCGCAGTTCTGAAACAATGTTGGATGAGCTCGAGGAAACCAGGATCTGACGCAGGACGCATTGGAGGAATGAGAGACCGTATCAGAAGCGCTGCGAGCAATCCAGTTCAATAAATTCTCAGTCTGCCCCTTCATTAACGCATGAAATTATTTTGTTGTGCAAATAAATAAGGCTGTGAGACGGCTAAATCGCAACCCCATGCGCAAGGCGAGTGCTAGACTGCCTACTGTCAGCAGTCATTCTTTTCATTTCTGTCAACTTTGCTGTTTGTTTAGATTCTAACACACAACACATGATGCATCTATTGGTTTAACTTTTAACTATAAAACATTTAAATTAAAATTAAAAAATAAATTATTAAATAACAGTTAAGAGTTAGGGTACTGTTATAATTTATTGAATTGCCAGACAATAATTATAGAGACAGTGTGGCTGTTCTACTAAGTACCTACTTGTGTGGTAAGTGAATGTGATCAGTATCACTCACAGCGCCCTATTTCTGTCATATGATTAGTCTCCCATAGTAGGGATCACTTGGGAGCTTTATCGTTTGTCCTATTGGGTTGGGTTTGCACCCAAATGTAAAGAAAGAATATATGTATGGCTCAATCACAGTACATATATTACCAAATAGTGCTTAAGTGTTTTTAGTAACGGACAGTAAATGTGCCACCTAGCAGGTAATTTGTAGTAGGTAATTTCCCAATTTGTGTAGGGGGAGGAGACAATTATTAAATTTACTATTTGAAATGTTGAAGAGTGCTCTGATTGCGCCTTGTGATGATTCTTTTAAACATCATTCCAATAATTTAAAGGTTTGTGTGAGATATGAAGATTTATATATGTAGCACCATAGTGACCACAGATTAATGATTTTTGGATTTGTTGTTAGCCAACAACATTAATTTAGTTTTCACCATAAACACCTGCCTCTGCCAATGAGCATATTTTGAATTGAGTCTACAAAGAAGGGGGGGCCGGTACATATTATCTCTATAGCTATGACAGCAAAGTGACTCACCATGCAGTGTCCCGTCTCTATGTGGCAGACACTAGCCCTCTTGTTACACTGGCATGGAATGGCGTCTCCCACCAGCTGAATGATGATGGTGGAGGTGATGGAGTTGTTGTGGTGGTAGCGTGTGAAGCCGATGCTAGGGTCCTGGCACGACGTAGAGTTGTACTGTACGGGACACTCGCATATCTCCACACCTCGGGCTAGGTGGGACGGGAGGCCGGGAGCCAAGATGGCCGTGTCCAGGGTCACGCTGCGTAGGCTGGGGGAGAGGAGATCATGTTCATGAAAAATAGGTTCAGGCTATCAAGTAATTACCTGATTCATGCACTAGTTGTAAATTAGAGAATTTTGCAAAATGAAATTCAGACGGTTAGAAAATAAAAATGGAACGCAAGATAAGACCTACAAATAATTCACAGATTAGCCCTATAATAACAGAACTGGCTTTTATTAAAAGTTAAAACATTAAAAATATTAAAATACCTATGTTTATATTCAAATTTATATCTTGGCCCATAACAAGCATTCAAACATGTGACGGTGATTGAAAAATTGATTTGTTGGTCTATATTTGATGAAAAACTTTATTGGATGAGCGTAGAGAGCGAAGCGAGTGAAGCGAAGACTTCAATTTCACCAACCCCCCAAAAAATTTAGCTCGGGTGTTTTTTTTTTTTTTTTTTTTTTTTTTTTTGTATTTCTGTCTGTTTGTTCGCTCTCTACCGGCAAACGGCATATGCGATCTTGATGAAAATTTGACAGGACCTTCGAAATCTCTGAACTTAGACTTGCTACGTTTTTGGGTACAATCGAAGAAATATTTCTCATGAATAACGTACTTTAACGATTTTTTTCGATTTTTTGTTGTGATATTTTTGTGCCATTTGTGCCAATTCTGACCAAACGGGTAGGGCTACAACGTTCATATTATACATGGACAATAAGGTTATGGTGATGTAGTACATTTTGAAAGAAAAAGTTGAAAAAGTTAGCCAGATAGCTTTTAATAATAAAAAAAAAAAAAGTTAGCTTTTAATATAAGTTTTTTGATTTTTTGTGCGATTTTTTCGTGCCATTTGGGCCAATTTTGACCAAACGGGTGGGGCTACAATGTCTAATATTATACATGGACATTAAGGTTATGGTAATGTAGTACCTTTGAAAGAAAAAGTTGAAAAAGTTAGCCAGAATCCATAGAAATATAGTTTTTAATATAAGATTTATACGATAAATAATATTAATTGACAAGAAACAATAGAAGCTTGACAACAATCACCTACAATGCGTAGGCAACAAAACAAAGCACTTGTAAAAGTAAAGATATCCCACGCAAACTAAAAACTTCAAAAAGCTCATCCATCAACGCGGCAGGACTTTAGCGTTTTCCTAGTATTTTTAATTCTGTTGGCTTGTCTTTATTGGATAGGCCTACCTTACCTTACATAACGATTAACATTTTCTCAAAAAGAAAACTTTCAGAACAACGTAATCCATTTAGAGGTAAGCCTAGTTGATAGCTAAAATGTCAGGCTGCAACTACGGTACATAAAACGGGTCTCAATCAACTAGAAATATTCAATCTCTGCAACACTCAAATTCTCCAAAACAGCTTCTCAAAGAATTAACGTCAGATATTAGACCCTCCGTAACAGATAGATATCTACTAATAGTGGATGTAAGACCACTATGGCCCGCGCCATAGAGTGCGCGCGCCTTCGGGCTAAGTTCATTCTGTTTTAGGGGAGTTCTGTAGATACGGGCGCCGTACGGCTCAGTTCTCACCGGCAGCCGTGAGGAACACATAGCCTTGCGTCTTGAACGGCGGGAGCTATATGACCTCGCCGCCCCGCACCTTCATTTTTCTCAACCAATCCATTGCGGTACGAGCATATGCGCTCATCGCCTATATTCAAGACAACTTGGACTCATCCATTTTGGCTAGGGCTTTTGTGGTGTTGGTTGATCTATAGTACGTGATCTAAATCACAATCATATTATGCAAAGAATGAACATTACTTCAGTGACTGAGTGGGAAAAAATGTATGCATCCAGGAGTTTGTACAAGATTGTTTCACGTACATGACCTTGTTGAAATCAGCCGCGACGGTTGCCCTGATGAGGATCTGTTGCACATTCTGAAGAGCGACCATCAGTGACTCGCGCGTCACAGTCGTTCCGCCGGCGACGCGCCACAGCGACTCATGGAGGCGGACTTCGTGGCGGCCAGGGATGGAGGGGGGGCGGAGGGGGAAGTATTCCAGCAGAAGACGACCGTCGTGACCTTAAAACATAGGCGGATAACAGTTTGGATTTATATTCAAGAATCAGTTACAATTATAATTAGGTAGAAAGAGAAACACATTTGTTGTTTATAACGTTTTATAAGTGGCCATTTCGTAGGTCTACGATCCTTAAACACAAAAATGTAATTAATAATTTGCTATAAGATCTAAGGTTACCGTATTTATGTTACTAAAAGCCGCTATCTGAGTTTTTTTTTTCTGAAATGTTTTTAGTCCACAGGTTTAACCTTATCCCCACATACCTACATAAAAGGGGAAATGATTAGGCCATGCTAAATGGCTAGACCACAGTAACATACGTATTTAGACCTACGCAAGCATTGGCAGCAGTTATAAATCTAAAAACAATTAAAACATACATTTATAAAAATGAGGTATGGCCACAATTTCCAGCCCTTTGACATTAGTAGGACCTACTTATAGTTATGATATATGTTTTTTTAAATTAGAGGGGTAGAGTTATTGCTCAATGGCAGCCCATAATTGTGTTAAAAAAACAGCAATTAGGTTTTTTTATAGAGGAAATACAATTTTCTTGGAGTGCTGGCCAGTCTTTACAAAATGACAATTTGTTGCCCAAAGCAAATTACCCAGAGGAAGGTTGAACTAAACCTAAGTTTGATACTTGTAGTGATTCACTTACTTTGTAGCTGTATGAGAGGATGAGAAGAGAGCACGGTTCTCGGAATGATGGTAGAACCTCCTTTTGTTTCTGTGACTATCCTCAAAAACCCACCGTAGGAAACAACCTGAAACCACATTGTTGCATCTTGTTAGTTGTTGTTCTGTTAGATGAAAAGCATTAAAATTTAAAACATAAAACAATCTTGCTTAGAAGTAAGGCTAAGGGAACAGATACTACCCTTTTTGTTAATAATGAAACTTTTCTAAATGTTCTTTCTCCAACAGTCCCAACACTGATGCCATACGAGGTGACTCATATGATAAGGATGCTGGTTCAAAGCGTATGACATTAAGAGGAAGCGGCGCTGATTCGAATCCCGTAACAGGCATGTTTTGTAAATTAATTGTGCTTCACGCTCATCTTTCACCACTCATCGTTTTGAATGAAAAAATATTTATATATAAAAATTGCTTTAATAACAAGTAAAGACGTTTTAAAGCATAAAAATCAAATCAAATTAATATATCGTAAATAATCCTTCATGCTACTCCCAGAAAGGGGCTCGTACCCTGTCTCCCAGGAACTGCTTGGGAAGCTGCCAGTAGATAGGCGCATCGAACAGTCCCGTCACTCCGACCTGAACGTTTCCAACCACCCCCGGGATCAGACGCAGGTGGTTGCTCATGTTGAGGTGCGTGTCCACGCCGTCGATAGTCTCGTCGCCCGTCTGAGGACAAACAAGGGATCATTTTCATTTCATAAAGTATACAGTTAATTATAGCCTACGTTCCTCAAATCAAACCATGCTATTTAAAGCCCTGATATTACTGAAAGTAAAATGTAATAAAATGTCAAAAGCTAAATAAAAATAATAGGTTCATTTTTTATTTTTAATACGCATTGACATGTCAAAAGGATGGAAAGAGCGAGATAGCCGAAAAGGACGATGGAATTGAAAACTCCAGGTAGGAGACCAAAGGGCAGACCACGACAACAATGGCAGAATAGTGTGAGAAAAGATGTGGAACAGCGAGAAGGAGACTGGAATGTGGTGAGATGGAGAGGCCTGCCTTCAATGCCGACCCAACGCAGAGTTAGTCGTTGCAACAGATAATGAATGATGATGAATAAGCATTAGCCTACTGGAATAATTTGGGAAATGTCAAATTTCTGACCTGAACAAGTATTCAATAATAATGAATGGACTTGCATCACCGAGGCCCAATGACCTAACGATTTGTGAAAAAAATAATTACAATGTTTTATTACCAACATTCAGATTGCCAATTAAATAAATTAAGAAATTTTAAACAATATATCCATTATAGGAAGCTAGGATACAGCCCTTTGAAAGAGATTTGGTGAAAACCAACATTTTGAATTGTAAATATTGGAGATAAAGCTGAAAAAATAATGCAAACACACTTTGCACCAATAAGCGTAGAGAGAACCGCTTATCACAGAAGAACTAAAATATAGGTTTGTGGGATGACATCAAATCAAATTATATACAAAAATATGGCTATGAGAGCCTTATTTAGGATGACTTCTTGCCAAAATTTCAACATATGTAGGCCTACAAAAATAAGGATTTGAGGTCGCACTCACATTGATGTAGAGAACTTCCTGCGGTCGGTTGGATCTGCCCGACTGGTTGTACTCGACGGTGACAGATCGTGCCTGTAGCGTTGTGATCTGGCCCCAGGTTAGACCGGCCTGGGTGCAGTGGGAGGTGCGACCGAAGCAGAAGCACTGGGTGCAACCATCCACGTTGTCGGCGGTAAGACCGAAGGTGCCGTCCTTGCAGACGCTGCACTTCTTGCCGGCAACGTTAGCCTACTCGACGAGAACAGGGGTAGGACACTTTGGTGAGGAATAACAAACTTTGTACTGTAAAAGATTCAATATTCTTCTATGTTTCAACAGTTATTTAAGTTTGTTGTATTTTTCAACCTATGGCAAAAAAGAAGATCGCCATTATTACCCTGAGTGTACAGCATTGAAAGAAACCAATTCACGATATTTTAAAGAAAACTGAAATAGACCCACAACAAATGTTTACCTGTAAAGGATATAAGTTTTTATTTTTTTAAATTTAATTTCTTTATTTAACGTCTATTCTATTCAGTTATAAAACTAATTTACAAAGGACAACATTTAAATTAATATGAAGAGTAGGCCTACTAAGTAGGCCTAGGAAAAAACAGCTTGTAAAAATTGGTGTTTGATAAAGACATTTATATTTTGATACCACATCATCAATATTTGTTTAGGGAAATTATTTTAGTCAGGAATTGATAAAGAGAACACAATGATTATGAACAACAAAATGCCGGTCTTTTAAATTGGTTATGCTTAAATCCTTATGTTGGAAATAAATCAAGCTGTGGGAAACAAAATATTACATAAATGGAATCTGTTGATTTCCTGAGGACTGTATACCGAGTTATTATAACTTTACTGCGTAAGGTTGTGCCTACCTTGCATGGACACTGTCCCGAAGGCTCGCATGTGCAATGGCCCGAGACGTTACAGTGTTCCTGCAAAGTTCCGGGAAGATGGCAATCACAACGCCGACAGTGGGGGAAACCATGGAACCCTGAAGTACACCGCTCGCATTGACTGCCTTCATATCCCTCTCTGCAAACGCAACGACCTGGGAACATGGTACTCATTGGAATATCAATGCTGCAAGATGAGATCTGAATAATAGTGGGGACATAATTCAACCGTAAGGTAGGCCTACACTTCTCACAGGGTGCCCCAATATCCTTTCATGGTACATTAATGAGAAAACTAGTCTATCGACTCTTTGACTACCAGGAATCCACATGGCTCATATTATTTTTTTTTTACTACTTTTCTTTATACTACCTACCTGTATTAATTTTCATTATGGTAATTTAGACTTAAGATACCTATATATTATATTATATCATACTTAAGAGATTCCTGTTGTTGATAAATAATAAATAATAATAGGGCCTAATAACAATTAATATTGTGTAAAAAACAACATAGGTCTATGAGTTTCATTCATTTCATGCCGATTGGCCTATTTGGAAAATAATAACCAACTTGGCATGTCACATGGCTTCTAAGAACTTTCAGTCTTTCATCCATAGATAACAAACTATGGACATAATTTTCAACATGTTAACAATGTAAATAATAATGCCGGTACCAATAGATGTAACAGCGACATACCTGATGTAACGTCACACTGTCGTCTAACAGACGCAGACGCATCACAGTTGCACGACTTGCATCCCTTGCTAGGCTCGAAGCCCCACGCGTTCTGGGCACACTGGCCACAGGTCGGTCCTACGGTCAGTGGTGGACACACACATCGTCCGGTGTCTGGATCACACAGGTGTCCCGCTTTGTTGCACGGCTCACAAACTGAAACCGTGACATCGCTCTTCAATATGACGTCCACATTTGAGATGTTTAAAAGCAAATTCATGCTCTAAATAAACTATCATCATCACATCATTCATCAGCAAGAGGCCTTCCAACACCGGCAGGTCTGCTTAGAAAAATATTACTGCAACAAAATAAGGGTTGGCCAACACGAAGGCCCTACAGGCTAAGTTATATAGGCCTATTTATCACAGAGAGCCGTTCTAAGTAGGCATAGGCAGTTACATAGAAAATTGTAACTGATAAAATTAGGCTATGCAAAAACATATTATTTGAGCACAATAAATTTAGGCCCTACATCAGGCATAATATCGGTACCCTTCTACCTACCAAAGCATCCTTGCGCAGAGAAGCCGTAGTGTTCTGGCAAACACTTGTCGCAGTTCGTCCCTGTGACTCCGGACCTACAAGGACACTGGCCGGTCCTGGGTTCGCATACATCGCTGAACGATCCGATGAAGTCACACTTGCACTTCTGACAGTCGACTCCACTCTCTGCCAAGCCCCAGTACCCTTCCTGCGACATGACAAGAGGTAGGATTACTATAGGAGATTGTTGGAGCACGACAGCAAGAGTTTCCAATATTGGTTCAAGAACTTGGGTTGCATAGCCGATGTCTTCCCTAACAACACCCTCATCCACGACCCACGTTCACCTTACTCCAAGACTAACAACCTTAGCTAACAGCCACAGCCTGCACAATTTACCAGCTTGGTAAAGTAGACGTCTCTAGGCCTAAAGTTTGCATTATTTAAGGGTAGTCCTACCTACTACATCTGGTGTTACATAGGACCAACCTTTGACCCACGACGTAAATAAATTCTAAGATAGGACTAGCCTAGGCCTGGGGGCTCAGGGCCTAGGCCTAGCTAAGCGTCTAGTTCAGTAGGGCATAGCCTATCGCAATAACCTAGGGGGCCTAATGTTCCCTAAACGTAGAAAAGTAGACCTAGGCCCCAGGATTCTTATTCGTGGAGAAACGCCGATGAATTTGTAAAAGGGCTGATATATAGTACGACATATACTTACATGAAAGTGAAGCCATGAGAAACATTGGAAGGGCCTTTGGAGTAAATAAGTGAGGTTAGGTTTGCACAAACTTAAAATAAAATTAGCTCAATGGCACTAGGGCCCAGGCCAGGCCTATCACTCACAATATCGTAATACTTATTTTCTCTTCCTATGTAGCTCACTAAATGGCACTAAACTATCCTTCAAAGTTGATACAGATATTTTATTAAAATGTGACAGTAACGTCATAACACGTGCTAAGAGCACGTGTTGGCAACCATCTTTGTTGGACGTAAACAAAATGAAGCTAGCGCTGCGGTAGACTCTTTCGGACAACAAGAGAACTACAAAACTACGGTGTCTTGAACAAGGAGTTTCAGAAATTACTTTGCCAAAACCATAAAATAAACACATTTTCCTTTGTGTACAGTTAGTCGTAGCAATGGCGTACACAATTAATTGATTGTAATGATATTTATTGACAATTATGAAATTGATACAAATCGATGATGGGATAAGTGCGTCCGAAAAATTAATTATTATAGAAGAAGAGCTTGAGCGAATTTGGTCGCTACTCAGATTTAAATGAAATTGTACGCGTGCATTTTCGAAACCTGCTACGTTTTATACTGCGCCCAAATAAAATAATATTTCACTTGAAAATTGCACTTTTCTTTTACATTGACTTGTCCATTGTCCTCAATGTCCATTGACGAACATTTTATCAATCATTCGATTGAAGATAAACTTTTCCGCAAAGCAGCAGCATTTTTTTTAAATGCTGCATGCATTCGTAGATATTGATCTTACTCTTCCTCTTACGACAAAGTACTTTGTGCTCTACAAGTCTTTCACTGCCCATCGGACGTGGTGTTCGGAAATTATCGTAAAACGTGACACGCGCACTTATGGACACACATAGGGACGCACGGGCTTTATAAGAACTTCACTCCCAAACAACAGCGATTTATGTAATGAATTATAATGTTCCGAATTAGCCTTGTTGATTCTGGCGCTGTCCACGGGTGGAATACCCCTTAAGCCCCCTTATTCGTCTGGATGGTAATAGTATAGCAAGGCAACCTACTGCAAAAATTCTAGGGCTTACTGTGAGTGAGTCCCTTGACTGGCTTCCACATATCCAGACATTGGCACCGCGTCTGCTAAGTGGTTGTTTCATGCTTCGAAGGCTAAAACTTCTTGTGAGCCCTTCTACGTTACTCATGGTATATCATTCATACATTCAGTCAATTATCTCATATGCAGTTCTATTTTGGGGCATCTCAAGTCATGCTAAACGAATATTCATAATACAAAAAAGGGCGGTGAGAATAATCGCCGGTATATCAAGGCGACATTCATGTAAGACACATTTCACTAATCTTCATATATTGACTCTTACATCCGAATTAATTTTGTCAGCTTCCACATTTGCACACTCTCATCCTGAACTGTTTTTAACAAATGCAATAAACCACTCTCATAAAACGCGTACTAACTCTAACATATTCATTCCTACTTTCAACCATTCACTATTTAAAAACAGTCCAAGCTACCTCTGTAGTAAAATTTACAATAAATTTCCACAATCCATCAAAAACGATACTCCAACATCATTTAGAATTAAAATTAAATCTTTTCTCATTCATAACCCTTTTTATTCTTTAGAGGAATTCCTTATTGCAAAAATTGAATTTAACTAACACATTTTGTGTCCCATCTTCCTTCTTGTCCATCACATAACGTATGTATGTTTATCTTATCTATTCTTATTAATTGTTCTCTTAAATATTTTATTGTATTACTATTTATATTCTAATTCTAATGACTATGCTAGTTATTCACTCCCTCTCTCTCAGGAGAGGGTATATTTTTACTATGTAAGAATCTGTGAATAAAGAATGAAATGAAATGAAATCGTGTCCAGCTTGATTGATCGGTGTTTCCTACTTAGCGTAAATATGTCGGTCACTAGTTGGTCATTGTTCGCTCGTCGATGTTGTCGGCGCCTACACGGTTGGCTTCATCGGCTTTAAATAAATGTATCCCACTGAAAATCAGTTATGTGACTGGGTACTCTAAATACGAATTTATTTTATTTTTATTTTAGGTACAGTTACCAACATTTACAACAACAAAAATGCACGAACAATATAAACTCGAAGACTGTCAATGGCGTATCCAAGGGGGGAGGGGGGGACCCCCCCTTTGCAAAAAAAATTGAAAAGTGCACTTCAACGTTTCACTGGAGAATAAAGAATTACTGTTTTAATCGCAATAAAGACAAATTCATCATCTGACCAAAAGAGGATTTTGAAAATACAAAGTTGGTTATTGTGCTGCTTTAAAACGCACAAATTTTCACCAAAATGACATTGAAAGAAAAACTTTGGATTAAAAACAGGATTTTAGTACATAAAGAGCTAGTCATGTGAAGCTTTAAAACGCACAGATTTTCACCAAAAAAGGAGAAAAAATTTCAGGGGGGCAAGCTCCCTGGACCCCCACTTAGCAGTCGGAACATCTATGAATTAATTGATTCAACCCCCACCCTCCTTTATGAATTCCTGGATACGCCACTGAAGACTGTACTGTACCTTGCAAGTGTCGCAGGAAATGCCAGTGGCGTGGGGTCTGCAGAGGCACTGACCACTCACAATATCGCACGTGCTGTTGTAAGAGCCCACTGCATGACACTTGCACCCTGAAATAGAAACAAATCATGGCCATTAATTATCATTAAGAGAGGAAGAGCAATTAGGAGTGGGCGAGAGAGAGTGAGTTGTCTTGTAGTCCGCCTGGGTTGGGTGCTGGTTGTTGAGCTTATTGCTGGGGGAGAAACACGTATCATTTTACAAGAAAATCAGAACACATCATGCCATAAACACACCACAATGAATTAGCTAATTAATAACATTAAAACAAATTAAAATCTCGTTTTTAAATATGGGGGCATTTCCTGAAACCAACAAGCATTTTTTTCATGGTTTACATTAAATGTCAAGCAAAGATATTAATACTTTTCTATAAAAGTTGATTACCAAAATAAATTGGGGATTATTAGAAAAAATCCACAATCGATAAGTTTAGTAAATTTACAAAAATCCAAAATCAGTGAAATCTATTAATTTTATTTTTTGACTATTTTTACTGTATTTCTTTTTAGTTTACTATCCAAAGAATGCTTACATGTCAATTACACCTATAACTTTAGTTCATTTGTTGTGTCTGCATTTAAGTAATTATTTATTTAGTTGTCTTCCTTTGTAAATCAGTTTTTAACTGAATAGGATAGACGTTAATAAATAGATAAATAAATAAATAAAGTTCCATAAGAATTAATTACTGGATGGATGAAATTGTTGTACTTAATGTTTGAAATTATTGTACTTATGTTTCTGCGTTATTGATGTCTTGTATTTTGAGATTGCAACATGCACTGCGCGTGTTTTCAGAACTCCTCCGGGCACAGTATTACTCATGTGCGCTCATTACATGCCCCCCACGTGCACATCTGTACGCATGCGCCTCGTCTAACCTCTGACTTGAGGATTAGGGAGCGGGACGAGAAATTAGGTGTAAAGATAATAATTTCAAGGAAGTTGCCTCATCATTGGTCGATTGGCTTCGGAAGCGGCGAGGAGCATGAAATTACGGTAACGGTCGCAGCCGTATATCTGGCTGTCGAATATTCTAACTCACGCACTATAATAGTCGGGCCCGCGGGTAAACGCATGCAGGACGCACTGCGTAGTGTATACCGGTGTTTCCATATAGTTCAGAAAGATTTTTTAAGTTTTACATTTTTTTAAGGTTCCAAGTTTTTTCGTCTTAAAAATGTAAGTAAGTATGGTAAAGAAAGAAAAAGTCAAAGTCAAGAAAAACTAGTAAAGTTGTAAAAGTACAGTAAAACTAAAAAAATATATAACTTTTAACTAAGTATTTCAGTATTTTCATTAGGGGATTCAATGTCTAAAGAAGAAGTAGAAGTTTAGTTTTATTCATTAGACCAATGACACTGACAGAGAGTGAAATGAATAATAGTAAATAAATATTAAATACATAAATTTGTTTATAGGGTGCATACCAACTTCTTACCAACTCGGTCACATAACTGATTTCCAGCGTCTCTGAACCAACACAAGACGACATCGATTCCATTTACAACTAAAATTAATAACGTACACATAACACATATGCCATTATTATGAAGATTAAACATAGTGAAATGAAATAAGTTGTAAACCGAATAACGTATCGAACCAGGTAGAGAATTTGATTCGTCAATGAATGATGAAAGTAATGTGTTACAACAAAACGCGCCTTCTTAGCAGTATGAGTAGTTCCAAGCCCATGAGGCAGGCTCCAACTATCGTGCAGAAGCCATATAAAACCCTGTGTTCGTGTGAGACGAGGCCTAATAATGCCAAGTTCTCTTCATTAATTATTAGGAGCCACATTCTATCAAGCGAGTTCTCACCATCAAACTAAATCATAAAACTCTGGTGAAGAAGCTTCCTTCGTCCCAACACATCACGCCATGTTAACAGACTGATGTTATAGGTAGGTACCGTACAGACAAGTGTTTATTAGCGTTTTAGTTTTTTTTTATGTAAAATCGGTGAACAAATATTTATAACGCAAAAAAATTATAATTTTACTATGATGATTTTCTTAAGAATTAGTTTAGCAATGTATTGTAACGTTTTATGTGACAAAATTGAATTGAAATATTTCTATAAATCATCATTTACCCTTAGAAGTGCAAGGAACACCACACATTTAAGGCTTTGGTGGAAAGTAAAAAATATATGCCACAACATGCTAAATAAAACAAATAATGCTAAAAAAACATATCTCTACATTATAAGATCTCTTGAAGCCCTAAACGTATTTACAGTCGGGATATATTTTACCGCCGAGGGAGTGCAAACTTGTAATGACACCCATGTACTTTCACGACGTAAAGATAATAGTTAATAATACACAACAGTAAAGTATGGTCCTTCGTCGTGCCGTTGGTCGTGCGGAGCCAAGAGACGCTAGTGCAAGCGAACCATGTTGGACCTATCTATAACCTGTAATCTTAGCTATTATTTTCATACTATTGGTTGTCTCCAAAAGGTTGATAAGGTCATTGAGGCGAACGGCAACGACAATTGCGATTAAACACCATAAAGCGTCAACTCTAAGAACACACCGACGACGATAATGGTAAGGTATCTTCTTCTATACCGTAACTTGTATAGAAAGTGATAACATTTTTTATCAACATCTTTGAAATTGACTCAACTGAATCTATAAAACACCATTTTTTGCCATGTTCGCGGTGTCTAATAAACTCCAATTACGAAATAAAATGTTTTTAGCTCTAAATCGCGTTCACATTTTTTTTTTACACATTCAAGTTTAGGCCTATCTAAGATCAATATTTTCTACGTGGTCAGTTAAGGAGAAGTTCTATCTCATCACAAATTACTCACATTATCAAAATATAAATGGCGTCCTTATTCTTTAATTTAAAAAAAATGTTGTAATTTAAAAGTCAAAGTGATTTATCCCGTATAAGTTAGATTTTTCATTTCCTCAAAAAGTTATTTTTACAAAAAGAAGAGTATAACGTCTTCCAAACTTACTCGACTCACTTTGTGTGTACTCTTAGTGAGATTAGAGTAAATTCGACTAAATAAGAATAAATGATATGGGAATAAATTTAACCTCAGCCTCTAACTTGCCATTTGAACTAACTACATAATAAGAATCTGGAACAACTCTAAATATTTTAATTCCGCCTTTGTTTCTTCAACATCGACCGATGCCACTAAAGCTACATTGAAAAGTGCCCAGAATTATTCTATCTGATAAAGATTTCAAAATGGCCTCCTTAAAATTCCCGCTCCTTGTTAAGTATCAATTAGCTTGGTCTAAAACGTATTTTTAAAATACGCAGCCATAAAATGCGTCTAGTGTTTTATGTGATTTCTTCGATAGTGCGTTGAATTAAATCTCAGCTCTGTGGACAATAACGTTGTCACTATATTTCCAGGACTGTGATGGTAATCACCATAAATCTTGAGGGTAATCAAGGAAACGGTCGAGTTGCTTGTTAGCGAGGGAACAGAACGTTTCTTTAAAGAGCTACAATAAAAAGTTTAAATACTTGTCGTCGCAGGGAAATCGTTGAGTTACTTGATAAGAATAATTTAAGAGGTAGCCCATGGCTTGTCGTGACAATGTGGAAGTTTGTCGTAACCAACCTCCAAGGTGTCTTATAGTTGAGCATCGGGTCTAGTGTGTGAATACAACCCTAGGGACGTGTGTTCCCAATCCCACACAAAGCATGTTCTTGTGATTCTCATAAATAATCATCGTATCCACAACTCGTCATCTCAAATATGCTTTAATTAAGCATGGCCGCGCGTATCATTTTCTCATATTATTCAATGAGTTAAATGGGATTGAATCACGTTTCATTAGAAAAAGGAAAGGAAAGGAAAGGAAAGGAAAGGAAAGGAAAGGAAAGGAAAGGAAAGGAAAGGAAAGGAAAGGAAAGGAAAGGAAAGAAAGAAAACGAAAAGAAACAAAAATTATTTATTAAACAATCTGTTGATTACGTAGCTTCGCTCTCTGTTCTGCGTGTGTTTGTGTTCGAACCCGTGCTGCGTGTATAAGGCACGTGTAGCATGTGCCCGGCCTAGTCACTTAGTACACATTCAACAGCTGATGTTCTCACCAGGCGCAGCGGGCTACACAAACATGGGCGCCACGGGTGGTGCACTATTACCTAAGAAGCCGCCACCTCGAAGCATATTCTATTATTTATATAACAAATCTCCCGGTTCATTGACCTGCACTGATGTTATATTAATATTTATAACTAGACTCCTCCGAGAATCAAATGTTTAATTCATTCGCCTGTAGCAGGGTAATTATCATTCACTTATTTATTTCATTTTGATGTTGTCGTCTTTGTCTGTTTCGTATTTTTGTATGTAAAAAAGATTTCGTTCTAAAAATCTAAATTGGTGTGTTTTCTTTCTTCTTACTTTTCACAATCTGTTTTTCCGTTTGTGAAATTGCAGTATTCCCAAATGTTTTCTAAATATTGGAATAATTTGATATACCCCTTTGACCACCAGACAGCAAATCAGCCCCCCCCCCCCATAATTAAGATTATGTACGCTACGTAATTTGCAGTGAATAAATCAGTGTGAAACATTGAATAAAAATAACCACCGGTTTTTGTGGTACAAGGATTTCCTTAGTTTCATTTGCGAATGCTGGAACTGGATTGGAGTCACATACAAAAGAGCATGCAGGCATTCATTCTAAATAAACTGTCCTCACACTATGCCTACACTTATAGTCACCACCTGGTCACCATTTCAAGATAAAGATGAAGAAGATTGGCAAGTTTTAACTGGGTGGACAGGTACCGACGATTTTTTCAAATTCTAGCCCTTTGCAAATATTAATATTGTAGAAAATATTTAGAAGAAACAGCGTCCCCCAGTTTTAGCGCCTAGATGTGTAACCTAGGAAGACTAGCCCATCTATACGGACATCTACTCATCAACATTCCACCAATCAGATAGCTTTACACAACACAACGGGTTGACGGGGCGATGACTATCTTACGCACGGTTACATTATGCATATAAGGCAAGGCCGAAGGACGGTATTCTCTAGAGGAAGCAGAGGACGTAGTTTACCGTCTTCTTCAGACAGTGGAAGCATGAGATTGAGATGAAACTTGGCACGGTTGTCAAACAAGGGTATTCTACACACAAATCAGTGCACTCTAAAAAAAGTTGATGAAATGTCAGAAAATTATTACCAACATTTAAGTAGTTGTTGTAAATTTTAAGAATAGAAGAAGTTTTAAGCAAATCCATATGAATCAAAATGTATCTTGTATTTTATTCTTTATCTTACACTATTTCGCAGGGTTGTCAACAATGATAATAAACAGAAAGCATAGATTACAAGACACGTTGTTGATTCGCCAGTTGTCATAAAAAAATTGTAAATTGTGTTTTAAAAACTTCTCACCAAATGTAAACGAGTCAGTTTTATCGTATCAATTTTCTTCAGACATTCGCACATCTGCGAAGTTTCAGACAATGAAGTATCAACTCTTGGGTTGGATTTGTGTAAACTGTGACTTTGGAGACGTCCTATCAACGAAGCACATAATACATTGTATGTTATAGATTCGTCTTTCTGACACGTGTAAATCGTGCCCAACCAGTTGGTAGCTATTTCCTATTTGAAACACAGATCTCGGGTTAGCCATTATTCGCTCGTCAATGACGTCAGTGCTGACAGGATTGGCTCAGTCCGCTTCCCAACGAAAACCCACACATGAAGAACAGTTCTGTGCTTTAGTGGGTTTATAGCCCCAAGTCACAGAATATGCATTAATTAAAAATGTATTATTTAAGAAACGATTTGCTTGGGTAACTTGTGACAGCGTAAAAAAGGATTGTGTTTTGAATTTGAATACACAAAAAATATTTGTGTATAATTAATATAGAGCACAATGTGCAAAATTATTATACATTCCCAATGAATTGATAATAAATCAATGATTTAGTTTTTATGTAAATCAATCCAGAAATTACAAAATCTATCTCAGCGGGGTTTGATAACCCCGGTCTCCCAATTGCCGGTCGGGTGCTTCAATTTAAAATTTCTAGATTGATTTACATAAAATGTATTACACCTACGGGAGTGTGTCTCGATTAATGAAATTGAGAAATGATTTAGTTCTCCATAAACTCGACAAACGTATTTTGCAAAACTTAACTCATAATAAGAGAAAACGAAAAAATCATGAACTTGACTCTTGCGTAATCGTTCAGTAGGAAAAAATCAACACGCATCAACTAACAGTTTGACCTAGACAAGTCAACACAGCAACTCTTTAATTTTTACAGCGTTCTTAATAAATTTGTTGCAGTCGTAAAAAACAAAACCAATAAATCAATCACCTAATATTATTGTCTCGCTCTCCAGCGTGTCGTAAATCAAGCAGTATAATATTATGTTACTGCCCGCTATGGTCATAGTACTGGCCAAGGACTCGTGAGCAGACCAGCTATAACAGAATGACTGAGGTTCGTTGTTTCGCAGAAATCAAAACACGCAGGCGCAGAAGCACTCAAACAAACTCATTCATTCGAGGAGGAAGGAATCGTGACCAAAATATAGGAATTGCACACGTTATTGTGGATGGGTATCAATTTCCTTACATTTGGCAACTTGGCTCAATGCCCTGCTATAGTATAGTGTTAAGACTCGAATTAGGGACTTGTTTATTGTCTTTGATTTCTACTATATGCTACACCTTATCAACTTCACTCGTTGGTCACTATACCCTGATAAAACTTATATATTGGTGAAGCACTTAGCACGTTTCAAAATATATTGACAAAACAGTTTAAAATATTATTCATATGCCTAGAAAAACGGATCCCGTATGAAACTATGCTTTACTTAAAAAACTATCCTAAATATCGAATTTCTGAGAAATTATCAGTCATTCTTTATAAAACGACATTGCATGACATTAATTCTGTTGAAGATAGGAATACCATGGAATACTATGAGATTGCCAGTGCAAATTAACAGCATATAATTTTTTGAATTTATGTCATTTTGGGGTTTCTTTCTTTCTTTCTTTCTTTCTTTCTTTCTTTCTTTCTTTCTTTCTTTCTTTCTTTCTTTCTTTCTTTCTTTCTTTCTTCAAGTCTTTATTTGCAACAGAAAATAATTCCACTAGTGCAAATATAATACAAATGCCAAAACGAAAATGGTTGACTATAAGGACCGTCCATGAACTCTTAAGTCTAAACAAAATGTCATCCTAGACTCAAGTTATTTTTTTTTGACGGATGTAGGTCTATGGAGGCCCTACAATTAGCCTACATGTTAAATAATTAGGTAATTTTTTTGTTATAATCAATAAAAACTAAGCAGTGACAACAAAATAACAAATAATGTGCATGAAAACAAGTCAAGCATTTAGCAGTAAACTCTTTCTTAGATTCCTCGTACCATAGATTAAATACGCTCATTCTCGTGGACGAGAATGTCATAATATGCTTATTATGCAAATGGTCTTGAGATGGGCAGAGGACGATGTAGATAATAATTGGATAATTTTGTTAAAGTGGTGTGCTCTGGTTACAGGAATCATATTTCAACCTCACAGTTTACAGTTAGACAATATGCTAATCGAGACGATTGTTGGGTGATGTCAAGTTGACACCATATTATAATGTCCACGCCAACGCAGATTTAAAGGTGGGACAAAGGACAACCGTCTACATTTCAGGCACGTCTATTTCCCTGGATTTATTCATAGGGCGATGGCATTTAGGATTCAATGATTATACTGCGGAAATAATACGTGCTGTAACTTGAAATACGCCAGTTCTCCATTAGTGCTTTGTATAATGGGGATTCAAAGGATCGTAGGATACATATTAAGTTTATTGTACAGTAAAATTCGATTAACGATTAAAGCCATGTGGCATATTCATAACAGTTGCAAAGCTTATTGTCGTGAAACCAGATATAAAATGAAGAGCTATGAAGTCACATTTATTTTAAAACTATTATCGATTCTGAAGTTAGTTACAATAAGAACAAAACGCAGGAAACAGAGAGAAAAATGGAGGCCCAGACTTAGGTGGGAAGAGGTTATAGCAATGGATGTGTAAAGAAGAAAGATGGTGGGAAAGATAGAAAAATATGGATAAACCAGTGGAGGTCCCTGAGGAAGACGAGAGTAAGAGGAAGAAAGTGAAATAGATAAGAAAAAGACGAAATGGGGAAGCGTCAGCATGTTCGATAAACCCTGGGGCCAAGAATATGGACCCTCGAACCCCATGTCCGACTTCAAAGTTGGTAATTGAGTTAGATATTGATTTTTTGACATGTTGGCTTACAAATATATTAGCTAAATGTGATATATTTTGGGTTTGGTTAAAAAAAAAGTTCAATATTTAATTTGGTCATGTTCATCAACAGTGCAAACATTCTGATATTATGGTTGATAATAAATTGTCATCTATGCTGTATTGCGAATAGAGCAAGGAACATGTTTCCTAGCTGCAAATGGAAGGACGTAGATGAACGCAACACTACGTGTCGTATTCGACACCATGCGGCAACACGAGAGCTGCGAGATAGGTCAAATGAACTGCTGATTTCCTATCAGTAGTGAGGCTGCACTTCTTTATCGTCTGGCGCCCACACACCCACTCACTACGATGCACTCATCGTGTTGAGCCCACCAAGCGCATTCTTACAGACAAGAAACTTTTCATCAAGTCAAGTAGATTTGGACCCACCATTAATGAGACACCCCCCCCCCCCCACCACCACCTACCCCACCACCGCGGAGAAATGGTGACCCATATATAATGATAGGTTGATTATTGGTGGGTTCAGGGTACAGGGGTGCCCAAAGGGTCACTTGTGCTGAATTTTATAACAGTTTTTATTTTTCAAGGCCAAACTGTTGAACGAAATTTGTTTTAGATTTTTGATTCGTGTAAGGAATGAAAAATATAATTTTATCCTCATTTCTTATTCTTGTATGTCCCGGAAATAACAGTTTTGACTTTTTTTAAAGAGTAAATGGCCCCAAATTGCACGTTTTGTTTAAAACTTATATATTCTTCTTCTAGCTGGTTTATAAGTTTACAAATCAAATTCAGACAAAATACCTCTTTACATTCCATTGTATTGTAATGTTGACACAGACAGATCTAATCTCTTACTCATAAAATTGGTAAGGTTAGTTCAATTAGTTCATTGACCGGGAATTGTAAACAAAATGTGTTTCATGGTGTTTTTATTTTTGACACATTTTCATAGAGAATGTTCGTCGAAACCTTTCGAGTTCAGTGCGTGAAAAAATGCATACAAAAACGATAGAATTAAGTTTGTTTACAAACGACTTAGTGAAATTTTATGGGGACAGTAATGGTTTGAGCAGGGGCCATTTTTAATGCATCTTGCAAAGTTCAAACCTTCCACAAAATATAAGGATACTCCCTTCCTTCTACCCATCAACTTACATCTGACGTCATAGCGTGGTTATTGACTGCATTTCCTCTCGCAACTAGTCAAAACAGTAGTGGTCATCCAATGGCAATATATAGGGCAACTGTCAATACAAATTGATATTACTTTTGTTACTGTGTTGAGTTGAGTGAATGCTGTATGAAGCTTTGTAACAAAACATCCACATTTTTAATTTGCAATAATCACAAGCAAAATTTCATAAAAATGAGCCAAACTTTGTTGTGAAAAATTAATATTTTCAAGCTCGCTAGCTTCACCAACAACGATAACCATTGAACTCTGGAACTGTAATCACGGGCAATTTCACACTAATATTTCCTTTAGTAAATTCTGGCATGGTTGAATTCTTTTGTTTGATAATTGCCTTCCGCAAAATGAGCACCGAAAAACTAAGATAATGGCCGAAATTTCACGATTCATTACGAGTTCTACCGATGCTGGATGTCGAGTGATGATAGTAAGATAAATCAAGCCACACATAGCACACTTGACTATCAACATTTCACAGATAGCGAAGTGTGTGCTAATGTGGCATCATCATTCTTGCTGGAGAGATGGGCAGTGTTCAAACTGAGGCTGTGCCAAAGAAGTTAGTATACAGAGGTGGTTTACTGGGCGTTGGCATCGGTTCAACTTGCAAGGAACAGATACAAACAAATCTGCTGTCAAAAACACGATTGGAAAAATATACACTTATGACTGAACGCAAAGCAGTTTAGCGTCAAAGATATGGGATTCAACTACTTAAGCGCAATACAGCCGATCCACCGAGGATGGTAGGGTTGAGTTTGATCGCCTCCCCGACATTATCATTGGCATTACTAATAAAAACCTGCTTCAAGAGGTTCCGTTTCACACAATACAGACAAGTGCGCGTTCAGGTATAGTTATATTCGTTTCGAATCCCATGCACAACACTGTGTGTATCCCCCAACGCTAAAAATATCGCACCCTAGCGATAGGGGTAGCCCAACTCTTACACATGATACTCTAAATCGGGAGGTCGTTGATTCGATTCCTGCTACCGATCAATCCTGACTGACTGAAGTTTCTTCCTAAAGTTTCAGGCAAAACGCGAAGGTTGAAGTTAGTCCTACAGACAGCCCTTGGGCATTCCTTCCCAACTAGACACCAACTGTGTATGGAACTATGTTCTGTTTTGAGGATTTAAAATAATAAATAAATATCATGAACTATAAATAAACTATTTCTCGATTAGGATAGTCGGAAAACACTCCATTAGGTGGAATGGTTAATATTTAATATAATTCAGAAATTATATAATCCATCCCGATCGGGGTACGAACCCGAGTCTCCCACATTCCAGGTAGGCGCCTTAGCCGACTAGACCACCGAGACGGTAACTAGTTAAAGAGGACTCAAATCACCTAGAGAATGCGCTAGTGTCGCGGGGGCGTAGCACCGTCATGGCCGCCGAGTGAGGATACCTTTGTAAACACCCATATGATCCTACACAAGCACAGTGTAAATATATAAGGTTTTAGGGGAATAGAATATAGGTATCATGTGGCTCATTATGAATTCAAAATCTAGTATTTATTTATTTAAAAGTATTTCTAGTATGTATATAGATTTATATCAGCATTTATAATTAAAATACCTACGGATATAGTCTGTCGGGCGCCTGTGAACGTAGACATTGATATAAACCGCTTATTTTTGTGGCCGTAGTATTATTCCAGAGCACAACGTTACAGAGTCCAACATACTTTGAAATAATATCAATATAATGACTAAATTTATTAATATCAAAGCAAAATGTTTAGTTATGTTCTATAATCTATAATAGGCCTAATATGGAATGTAATGCAATATTCGAGTAGCACACAGCGTTTCAATTCAAGCAACAACAATAAAGCCAGTCAAGCTTTTTGAAGAGTGAAGACAATAAAGCAGTTAACAATAAACATTATGCGTTCCTAAATTATTTGAATGCAAAATAAAAAATTACTGGACAAAACACCAATATAAAAGAACATTGTGAATAATAAGTCAACATGGTCTTGTGCTTAATTTTCTCGGAATCATGGTAGCCCAGGTATTAAAATGCAATACTTAAATTTTTTAAACCTTATTCACCCACTCTTGAGGGGATTGATTGTTTTATTGTGATTACGAAAATACCAATATAAATACTATAAACAAAAACAGGAATTGAACCCATGGTCTCCCTCTGGCCGGGCGCGGACTATATAACTGGGAGTGGTGATTTAATAAGAATTTGATATTCACTATATTATAATATCAAAATGCACCAATAATTCAGCAACAAATACACTACCGCGGTCTCGGTGGTCTTTTGGGAGGCATGGGTTCGATCCCCGGCCAAGGTTGGGTTTTGTAAATCTGGACTTGGCCCATTTATTTTGATATAATCTAGGGCTACTGATTGTTTTAAGTCAAAAATGAATTAGTCTTATCAACTAGGTATGCATTTAATATATTAATATGAAGACCACTCTTTATTAAGATCTCACTGAATTACCTAAGTGAGAGGGAATGTGTTTTGTTTCCGTAATTTCTTGTAGATTCCTTACACGAAATAACGAATCGGTGCATGTGTTCAGTCACTTATCTTCCAATAAGTGGCTTCAGCAAATATACACTCTAATGGCAAGTGGGTAGGTGGATTGTGGACAGATAATATTCAACGTACGAAATGTGTAACTAACAAAATAACAGTAGGTATAGTTGGTTAACCAGTTGGCGTTTGATTACGTTTTCAGTGTCTCCAATGCATTTTTTCACTGAATGAATTATGTTTCTGTTAAAATATGATGTTGAAGACTAGATTCCATGTAGGTGCTGTTTGTTGTGTGCGCGATAGAACATCACAATACTTATCTCAATTAGTTAATTTCTTACGCGAGAGGATAGCATGTGTAGATTCTATCCTCACTAGCGCGTTTTCAGCGTTCGCCGCCAGAGTGGACATGAGAAGATGGAGCGCTCTATAGAACTCAATGGATGGAACAATAAAGCATCGAAAAACTGTTGCTGCGATCGGGATGGATTTTGTAATTTCTGAATTGTATTAAATATTAATAAATAATTTATATTAATATTATTAATTGTTCAGCAATACATTACTTAATAAAATGTGTCAAGAGGATGGCAGAAAATAGCAGTATCTCCTGAACAGGGGCAAACCACGTAAAACGATGAGTAGGCCCTACTTTAAGTGGGTATTCCCGAGAAAGTTAAACGCAGTGGAACATTACTTGATATCCCGTGTTCTTATGGACAACCTCGGTAGCTCGTACTCCAAGTACTCGTCTCCCTGGTCGTGACGCAGACAAGTCACGGCCTCCAGCTTCTAGGAAGCCGTGACCCACCCCAACCACCAGACCCGCGGTCTCCCCGTGAAGGAAGTGGGAGATGAGGCCAGACTTTTCACAGCACGAATCAGATGCTTTAATTAGGGTTAATTAACACAACAGACGAGACGAGACTACGCGAGTTAATTGCTGGTGGACGATGAATCGAGGACGAATATTGAAGTTTGAGCCAAATCGGTTGATTGGTAACAATGTAGCAATAAACTAAAGCAACAAGATGGAATAGTTTGGTGATATTGTTCGTTTCAAAACAGAAAATTCCCAGGTTAAAGATTTAAAAAAAGGTGTAATTTATAAAAGGTCGGGTGCGTGGGTACTCCACTACTTCGTCGGCTCGATTTCGAGTAGTCTACTCCTACGAAAGTGACCAACAACTACAACTTAAAAGTAACTTGCGGGTTATTATAATATAATCTTGGCACTTGGCAGTCATTAATTTACGTCTTACAAACAAATTTATTGTTTCCCGATTTAATTAGTAAGGACACATTCCCGCAGGTTATATAAATCGTTTTTAATTGCTCTCGAAGATAATGATACTGAAATACTTTAATGTAGAGTTCGATGGCATCCCTGGTACAGACATATGAAAATAGTTATTTTAATTTTACACACAAAGTAATTATTAATATTCTCCAGGAGCCAAATTCTTCCATCTCTGTATTTAAATCACTAGTTATGGATGTAAACACAGCTAATTAATTCATCTGAATATATAATGCAAGAGTTATTATTTACAACTATAGTTTGTGGTAGTCAAGTTGGGCGACTCGTTAGGCAGTCGGAAACAAACAGTAACTCCGAGAGTAATTTAAACGTCATAATAATTCACAACAAGGCGTAGGGAAAGGCGAAGCAATTGTATCGGAACTGAACTGAACACAAAGTTCGGCTGTAAGAATTATATTGTGATGATGAATAGATATTAGATGGTGTAAGTGATGAAAAGTGTGTAGGGTTTTAATAATTAGGATGGTGAGTCAAATACAGATACCTTGGATAGCTTGGGGTCAGAGGGAGAGGGGAAAACCATTAGATTGTTCAAACACTGTTCTGAGAAAGGTAGTAGCACTCGTGGAGAAATCGATTTTAATTTTTAATTATTGATTATTGATCTCGACCCACATCCATTCACCGGTACATCCATTTCCCCTAATCACAAACTTGAAACCATTCATATTATTATATTATTATCCAAATGCATTCATCGAATTCCAATACATTTATCCATCAACATACATTAATCCTTGACTCATTCATCCATCCACATCTTCAATTAATTATAGCTATTTCTTTAAACTTTATAAAACGAATTAGAAATTAACATAGAGTACGGGAACATGAATTTACGTGTGGCGAACGTTTCCAAAAGATTGACGATACCAACGAACAAAATTCAAAATTGAAAATATAGAATAAAAAAAATACAATAAAAATAAAATGAACAAAACTCATAAAAATCAGTAGAAATAAAAGAAAAACGTATACAATAACTACAATGTAAAAACAAAATCATAAAATGAACAGATGGACGAAAAATATTAAAACTTAAATATTCTGAATTTGAAATGAAAAAATCAGTGTAGACGAATTGGCGGCGTTGTCAACCTCAGAACCAGAGACTTCGACTCGACGTACATCACTACGTTTGACACTTTATTATAGGAACGGGTGTAGGATACCAACACCCGTACCATGCTGTACGCTCACGCACTGCCCACTGAGTACACGCGTCCTAATGGTGTTTGTAAACCGCGGCGTGTATTCCAGACTCCAATAACAATAAATAATAACAGCGCGTACGTCTTGGGTGGGCCTCATGAGATTGGCTTTCTTATAGAGGTTAGATTAAAACTATGCCCGGTAGCAATTCACTTCAGTTTTGCTTAATGTCATGTGACATCTTGTACGGTAGTTCAAAACAAAAGATAGAAGAAGAAATAGATCCAATCAGGGGGGAATTAAAGATAGCCCCGGGCAGGTAATAAGTTGGCCAGGCTAGCAAAAATATTATTTTACTAGCCCGAAGGAGCCGAAGGTTGCCTTTCCCACGTTTGAATTGCCCTTTGAATTTAATCGAAGCCATCGCATAACTTAGCTGGGATACGGTTAATGAGGTAAGCGATTGGTAACATGTATATTATGGTCTTCTAGGAAGGGCTACAAAATAAAATAAGATTTTTGATGTAGCTTGATACGAGTAATGTTAGTTAAACATTTGACGCTGGTAATGGGTCGACCAACATCTTGCAATGACAAACATTGTCAACCGTTCCAACCCCTACCAAGAAGTATGAAATATTTAAACAAAAATTATAATTATTTGTATGAACAGTGCATGGCAATGCGGGCTTGTGAAAAGTACAGCCTAGGACGGTATATATTATTATTGCCTTGTGGGATAAAGAATAATTTTTTACCCCTATTTATTCTTCAATTTGTGGAGGAGTTTTAAACATACATCAATTATTTACCATAGGCCATCAAATTCAGTCTTTACATCTCCCTTGCTAATTACATTCAAGATAATATATTATTCCATTTCATGTTCTTGAATAGTATTTGGGATATTATGTGGCCAAAAATTTTCTATTCAACATTGCACATAAATTTATTTACACACCTTTTATGCATTGTTTTCATTTAGACTTTCTGGTATTTATTTATTTACTTAATTAATAATCATACCGTATGCGGCGTATGACTCAAGAGTCCGAATATGTCAGTAGAGTATTGTAATGGTCAAGAATCAATAGAATAAACACATACACAAATTACGATCAGTATAACAATAGTAACAATTAAAAAAAGAATAGCAGTGCATGCATAAACAGAAACTCTTCATCCATGGGGTTGTCGTATTTTGTGGTGTCCAGCCAGTACAACATGAAAATACCGCTATTTTGAGTACCTAACGTTTTCAAGATGGCTCAAGAAACGACGTCTCACCAGAAACTAGCCAAAAGTAAGAAGAATTCCTTGTTTAAAACCAGTTTAATGGATACTTTTATGAATTTAAAAAAAATCCGAAATCGTTTGATTATGTTGTGAGCATTTGGACACAAAATTTTTATATTCAGTTTCTATTACAATATGATAGACATATAAATAAATACATAAAATAAGGTGACATTTTTTAAAAATAACAATTATTATCAAAACAAACCTAGACAACAGCCAAGAGTAGTTTATTACAATGAAAAGTACCATTGGATTGGAAGTCGATAAATCAAAGTGATAAATGATCAATTTCCTATACACATAAACGTTGTTTTCAATTTAAATATTAAAAGTTGATCCACTCAACGGTATTGAAAATATAATTCTCTAGATCGGCAATATTACACCTTTACATTTCCTTCTCATTTACAACTTTCAAATGAACTCAAGTCACCCCTCTAATTAGACGGTTACAATATCAACCACGTTTTAATGTTCTCGAGTGTTTAAAGTTTACTTCTTCGAAAGACGTTCAGTAAACGCGAACAAGTTTACACTCTCAACGCCAGCATCAACAATACGTGCGTATAGATACACGTGGCCTAGACGTCCCACACGATACTACACTACTCACTACTGACTGCAACTTATAATTTATCCTAGGAAGTAATAACTAACCGCTGCTCATAATTCATATCATACATACTTACTGTACTTGAAAGAATGTACAACAGAATAAGATTTATACTTTTAATTTGTTTTCTCCTAGATATCTATAGGCATAAATTATTGACAACAATAAATTATCATTTCCTTGATAGTAAAGTAAAATAGCTTATGTAAAATCATGTAATGATGTACTATATCGTCATCTTATAGTTACAAAACCAATAGATTTTATCCTGTCAAGTGTTTTGATGTCGAACTCAAAATTTTGGTGGCTTGAAAGTTGAAGGCACAGGCCTCTTGGTCTATTATGTACGTATATATTCTTTTGATTTTCGATCGTGGCTGTTCAATTGTAATGGTCTGTTAATGATATGGAACTAGGCAGTAATAGATGAGACACTAACTCGACGAAGGCATATTTTATTATTGCACTCTGCTAAGTATTGTTTTATAATTAACTTTTATTGAAGAACAAATCGAATGCATTGTAATTGAATAGGTCACTAAGCATAACACTTCTCCCTATATTTTGTCACACATATTATAGTCTTTCCTCGTGTGTAGATATTAATTAATTATAACTGAGTTGTAATAGGCCAACGCGAAACGAATTACAAATTAAATCACACAAACAAAAATATTGAATACCGTAAAAAAATAATAAAATATAAAATAATAAGCATCCACATAAGCTTAACTTTAAAATCAAAACAAATGTATTTTGAATACAGTCAAAAAGTCGAAACATGTATATTTTGGTAATTTTATTTTATCTTCTGGAGAAAATCAATCAATCCTTGCTAAAATAATTTGACTTTATCAGTTTTTTAAGACTCTATAGCTTGAATGCTTGCTATGCTTCCAGAATGCAAAAATAAGTGTAGTCAAAACTACGTATGAAACTATCCCTCCAATCTTCAACTTCATCGCCACACAGGAGGTCCCTATATGAATCATGATATGTGGGATGTGTAGGTATTGTTTGTTTATACATTAATTTTGAATCGACGTCAACCACTACAAATGAAAACTTCTTTTTAATTCATATAAAAATATCTAAAATAGTTTGTTGCTTGGGTGTATGCCACATATGTATAATGGATTGAAAATGAAGACTCACGTTAGGAATATCAAGTTTGGTATATTATAAAATTAAATGGCGGTGGAAATTAAGGCTCATTAATCAGTCACGTGTCAGGTTTGGGGTTCGATGATGGAACAAAAAAACTAAAAAGACTACATAAAAAACTTATGTTGGGAACTAATTATCGTTTAGGAAAAAATATAAGGATGTTGCATTAATAACAGACAGTTCCGCTAACAACCAAAGTGTTATAAACAGTTTGTCTTGGACATAGGCAAGAACGAGGTTATATGGATGGTAAAATAATTTGTTATATTAAAACCGAAGTTGCCTATACATATTTTTCATTTGACTGTAATTATTTGTCCTACGCCGAAATTAATGAATGCGATATTCAAAAACGTCATTTAACCGTGTAAGCTGTGTCTTTACATTTCAGTTCGGTTCAAAACTGTCCCAAGTCTGAACATTTATACAGTTGTAATCAACTCATAATTTTTCGCTTGTGGACTTGGATAAGTTTAAATCCAGGCAACTCCAGGTGTCATCCCATTCAGACCTGAATTAAATCCGCTTAAATTTGGTAATTATAAGCTACAAATTAACATTCCGTACTTTTTTCTAAAATATTTAGTATTTTTTTAATATTTTTTGGATTTTGAATGAAATCATCGCGTTTTATGTTCAAATGTATATTATAAGTGCATATCTCAAACTAGATTTTTTTAAATTTGAATATTTAGAATTTTCTGTATTTCAAATAAAAATTCCCCAAAAAATTGTTTTTGTACGTTTTTGTAGATTTCTATTTTCAATAATCCCTAAAAAAGGTAATATTTGTTGTTTGAAATTATAATTTTAACAACTAAATTTTTAAATTAAATAAAATTAAAATACCGATGCAACAATTGATTTCTCGGTTTTGGTTTGCGAAATCCAATCATCATTTTGTTATCCTCGGGTGATTAGTGTGGCATCAATTATAAATATTATTTGTTTATGTTTTAGCTAATGGAAGCGATGATGCCACCGAAGTTAGCGAATCTTCTGATACTACGAGGTCGTGCAATGACCCATGAATCGTAAAATATGATCCAGCTGGCATTTGTTTTTATTCATTGAGTAGGTCGAAGGTCAGGAAGGAAGTTCCAGGAACAGTTTGAGAAAAAATTACAAATTAAAATTGTTCGGGATTAAATTGCCATTATGAATAATATGTGTTTTAAACAATAACTTTCCAAGTAATAGTTTATTTTTTAATTATATTTTTGCGTAATGTAAAATAAATACTATAACAATAAGCTAAGTAGACCAAAATCAATATGACCCCAGTCTTTCATCAAATCAATCAAATGCAGAGATAACAGCAAAAACTATACTCGTGATATGGAGAGCGTTGACTAGTTAATTTGGAAATATCAAAATATCAAATATAAATATAGTATTATTTGCCATATTATTAATTTGTACATATTTGTGTTTAAAAATAATAATGATTCATTAATAAATAATAATATTTCCACAACTTATATTATGTAACTACACAAGATTTTCCAGCGTAGCGGGTTCGAACCCCGGATGTCCATCGAGCAACGTATTGCGTGCTACTTTGAGTCCACCTCGGCACTACAACACTCTCTCACTCTCTTAATAATTAACCTCTTATAGATTACTTCTTCGCCAACATGATCTCTCACATCACCAGCCAGCCCGGTTCGAAACCCGGTATCTCCCCGGCAACGTATTGCGTGCTATCTTCGAGCCCACCTCGGGCACACACACTCTCCACTCTTCTTGGAATAATATAACCTCTTATAGATTGGCCCTCCCCCATACTTTCTTCGCCAACAATGATATCTAACATCACCAGCCGCCGGGGTTCGAACACGGTATCGTCCCAGGCAACGTATTGCGTCTAGCTTCGAGCCCCACCTCGGCACACAACACTCTCCACTCTCTTGAATAATATAACCTCTTATAGATTACTTCTTCGCAAACATGTATAATCTCAAATCCCCAGCCAGCCGGGGTTCGACCCCGGTATCTCCCAGGCAACGTCATTGCGTGCTAGCTTCGAGCCCCTCTAGGGCCACACACAACACGCTTCACTCTCTGATAATATACCTCTTATAGATTACTTCTTCGCCAACATGATTCTCAATCACCACCAGCCGGGGTTCGAAACCGGTATCTCCTACCATGCAACGTATTGCTGCTAGCTTCGGGAGGAGCCACCTCTGGCACACAACCTCCTCCACATCTCTTGAATATTATAACCTTTATAGAATTACTTCTTTCGGCCTACATTATAATCTCTCAATCACCAGCCCAGCCGGGGTTCGAACCCTATCTCCCAGGCAACGTATTGCGTGCTAGCTTCGACCACCTCGGGCACACAACACTAAAAACAACTCTCCACTACTCTTGAATATTCTACCTCTTATAGATACTTTCTTTCGCCAACATGATATCTCAATCACGCCAGCGGGGCTCGAACCTGTATCTCCCAGGCAACGTATGCGTGCTAGCTTCGAGCCACCTCGGCACACAACCTTCACAACTCTCTTGAAATAATATATAAACCTCTTTAGTATTACTTCTTTCTCCAGACATGATATCTCATCACGCAGCCAGCCGGGGTTCCGAACCCGGGTCTCCCAGGCCGTATTGCGTGCTAGCTTGAGCACTCGGGCACACATCCTAACAACACTCTACACTCTCTTTGAATAATATAACCTCTTATAGATTACTTCTTCGCCGAACATGATATTCAATCACAGCCAGCCGGGGTTCGAACCCGATCTCCCGGCAACGTATTTGCGTGCTAGCTTCGAGCCACCTCGGCCACACAACGCTCTCCACTCTCTTGAATAATATAACCTCTTATAGATTACTTCCTCGCCAACATGATATCTCAATACACCAGCCCGAGCCGGGGTTCGAACCCGGTATCTCCCAGGCAAACGTTTGCGTGCTAGCGTCGAGCCCACCTCGGGCACACAACACTCTCCCACCTCTTGAAATAAATATAACTCTTTATAGATTACTTCTTCGCCACATTGATCTCTCAATCCACCAGCCAGCCGTGTTCGAACCCGGTATCATCCAGGCACGTATTGCGTGCTAGCTTCGAGCCACCTCGGGCACACAAACCCTCTCTCACTCTCTTGAATAATATAACCTTTATATATTACTTCTTTGCCAACATGATATCTCAATCACCAGCCGCCGGGGTTTCGAACCCGGGATCTTCCAGCAACGTATTGCGTGCTAGCTTCGAGCCACTAAATACCTCGGCAAACACAACACTCTCACACTCTCTTGAATATATAACCCTTATAAGATTAACTTCTTCAGGCCGCCAACATTATATCTCAATCACCAGCCACCACCGGGTTCGAACCACGGTATCTCCACGTCCACCGTATTGCGTGCTGCTTGGCCACCTCGGCACACAACACTCTCCACGTCTCTTGATAATACAACCTCTTAAGATTACTTCTCGCCACATTATATCTACAATCACCAGGCAGCCGGGGATCGAACCCGGGATCTCCCAGGCAACGTATTGCGTGCTAGCTTCGGAGCCACCTCGGCACACGACTCTCCACTCTCTTGATAATATAAACCTCTATAGATTACTTCTTCGCCAACATTTATATCTCAATCACCAGCCGCAGGGGTTCGAAACCGTATCTCCAGGCAACCGATTGGGGGCGTGCTAGCTTCGGGGGGGGGGGGGACCACCCGGGCACACAACACTCGCCACTCTCTTTAATAATACAACTCTCTTATAGATTCTCTTCGCCAACATGATATCTCAATCACCGCCAGCCGGGTTCGACCCGGGTCTCCCAGGGATACGTATTGCGTGCTAAGCTTAGGGGGAGCCACCTCGGGCACAAAACACTCTCATCCACTCTCTTGAATAATATAACCTCTTATAGATTACTTTCTTCGCCAACATGATTCTCAAGCACAGCCAGCCGGGTTCGTAACCCGGGATCTCCAGCAACGATTGCGTGCTACTTCGAGCCACTCTCGGCACACAACATCTCCACGGCTCTGAATAATATACCTCTTATAGATTACTTCTTCGCCAATGCTATATGCTCAATCCACCTAGCCACCGGGGTTTCGAACCGGGATCTCCCAGCACCCGTATTGCGTGCTAGCTTGAGCCACCTCGGGCAGCAACACTCTCCACTCTCTTGAATAATATAGACCTCTTATAGATTACAATTCTGCCGCCAACAGATATCTCAATCACCAGCCAGCCGGGGTTCGACCCGGTATCTACCAGGGAACGTATTTGCGTGACTAGCTTCTAGCCCCTCGGGCAACAAGAACCTCTCCACTCTCTTGAATAATATAACCCTCTTCTAGATTACTTCTTCGCCAACATGATATCTCATCACCATCCCGAGCCGTGTTCGAACCCGGTAGACTCCCAGGGCAACGTATTGCGTGCTAGTTGAGCCACCTCGGGCGACACATACACTCCCTCCCTCTCTTGATAATATAACCTTTTAGATTACTTTCTCTCGCCACAATGATATCTTCAATCACCAGCCCAGCCTTGGTACAAACCTCGGTATCTTCCCAGGCAACGTATTGCGTGCTGCTTCGAGCCACCTCGGCACGACAACACTCTCCACTCTCTATAATAATATCACCTCTTATAGATTACGTCACTTCTCGCCAACATGATATCATCATCACCAGCACAGCCGGTTTCGAACCCGGTATCCTCCAGGCAACGTTTGCGTGCATAAGCTTCGAGCCACCTCGGAGCACGACAAAACCACTCTCCGACTTCTCTTGAATAATATAACCTCTTTTTAGATTACTTCTCGCAACATGATATATCCTCACCAGCCAGCACGGGTTCGAACCCGGGTATTCTCCCAGGCAACGTATTGCGTGCTAGCGAGCACCTCGGCACGAAGAACCACTCTCCACTCTCTTGAATAATAGAACCTCTTATAGATTACGTCTTCGCCAACATGGATATCTCAATCACCAGCCGCGGGGTTCGAACCCGGTATCTCCAGGCAACGTAATTGCGTGCTGCTTCCGAGCGCACCTCGGGTCACACACCTCGAGCCTCCACTCCTCTTGAATAATATCACCTCTTATAGATTACTTCTTCGCCAACATGTTATCTCATTCACAAGCCAGCCGGGGTTTCGACCCGGATCTCCCAGGCAACGTATTGCGTGCTAGCTTGAGCCACCTCGGGCATAAGAGGCAGCAACACTCTCCCCTCTCTTGAAATAATATAACCCTCTTATAGATTACTTCTTCGCCAACATGATATCTCAATCACCAGCCAGCCGGGTTCGAACCCTGTTCTACCAGGGAACGTATTGCGTTTCTAGCTCGGGGAAGCCACAAACCTCGGGACACACATCACTCTCCACTCTCTGTAATATAACCTCTTATAGATTACTTCTTCGCCAACATGAAATCTCAATCACCCGCCAAGCCGGGTTTCGAACCCGGATCTCCCAGCACGTATTGCGTGCTACTTGAGAGCCCCTCGGGCACACAACTCTCCACTCTCTTGAATACTATAAACTCTTATAGATTACTATCTTCGGCCGACATGATATCTCAATCACCAGCCAGCCGGGGTTCGAACCCGGTACTCCCGAGCAACGTATTGCGTGCTAGCGTCGAGCCATCCTCGGGGCACACACACTCTCCACTCTCTTGAATAATATAACCTCTTATAGATTACTTCTTCGGCCAACGTGATATCTCAATCACCAGCCAGCCGGGGTTCGAACCCGGGATCTCCCAGGCAACGTATTGCGTGCTAGCTTCGAGCCACCTCGGCACCAACAACTCTCCACTCTCTTGAATAATATAACCTCTTATAGATTACTTCTTCGCCAACATGATATCTCAATCACCAGCCAGCCTCGGTTCTCGAGTTTTTGCCTTCTCTGATGCATGGACGTGGTTAAGCATAGGCTACGTCTGGCAGCATGGCTGGTGATGCACTGACAGGCGTTGTATCGCCATGTGTGCTCGAATCATTCTTTGATGTTTTAAATGTTGGTTTAATCGCACTTGTAAGCATTTATTTATTCGGTTGTGTTCATTTTGTGTTTTTGACGCTAAATTAACTTTATTATAAACTCCGTAAGAGAATTTCTTGATGATCATTTTTACAATTTAATCTACACCCTTTTCCGTTTTTCCTTCATTTGGTTCACAAAATTTACTCAAAATACCAATTGTTGTTAACGTTGAAAAATATAGTCACTTATATAAGTTATTTTCATATTTGATATATATTATCTTTGTATTCCATATAGGCCTATATGTATAGGCCTACTTTGCAAAATGTCATTTGGCTTTGTTAAAATATAAATACATATATACCTGGCGGGTCATTGTCTCACTAGGCTGTACTAGGATTTAATGGAATAGTAACTTGTATATCTCTAGTCTAAATTAGCCTCCTGTCCCGGTTTTGAGAGCAATAAAATTATATTTACAATGCAAATCTCATTTGTACCCATTTTTCAATTCGTTTCATTGGCTAGTGTCTTTGATTATTTTGATGTTTTTGGCAATATGATTATTTTTTTTTAGAAATTACCTGATGACGGATATAGTTTTGTTATTTCAGAAACGTTGTTTTCCACTAAAAGATTTTGAATATTGCGAATTATAATGTATATTTATAGAAACATATTGAGAGATTAATGGTTAACATAATTATGTTTATGAGGGCCTAAACCTGAACACGGTCCAAATAATTAATAATTATGGTAATCTGTAATCGAACCGCATTCAAATGATGTATAATATTATGGTGTTCTTGCTTGGTACGAAGTTAGAAGAAACTTCTAAAATCTTTAAAATAATACGTTCCCTTTCGGAGACACCGAAACAAATGTTTGCGTACATTTCTAGTTTGCGAATATGTGTATGGCGATGATAGTGCTTCTTCAGTTAAACAACCAGAGTGTATAACCATTGAGTATGAGGTTCTATACTCAATGGTATAACCTAGGGCCAGACAAGGCATGCATGCATACAATGCACACACATGAAGCCTAGGCATCGAGCGTACCGTGGAGTGCTGCATGTGGTGGACCTGCCTCAGGCGGTAGCAATTTGCAAGATATTCACTCACAATCAAGAATAAAATAGCTTAATGAACGTGTATGTAAATGTTTTACTTAAACCTGCCTGTATGCAAAGACTTGGGTGCATGGGTATCGGCCACGCATAAAAACAAGATACAAACTGGAGTTGCTTCGCGGTAGGTAACACCGATGTGGACACGCAAGACCATTTACTAGAAATTTACCACTTTTACTGTTCTATAATTAATATGTGTGCAAAATATAACCTGCAGTAAAGATATTAAATTTTTCTAAAAACTTATACAAAAACATTAATAGGCATGCATGAAAATTGAACGCTTCTGTGTAAAAAATAGCCTACAGTAAGGATACGAAATATTTATAAAAACAATGGCAAATAAATGGGCATGTATGAAAATCGAAAGTTTAACTGTAAAAATAAAAAGCTGAAGATCGAGTTTTTGGTACCATTCTCCTTCTAAAATCCTTGCCAGTTTGGGCGTACCTGTGCACTTTAAACTGTTTCTTGCAAATAATAATATAATAATTAGTGAGCAAAGTTCTTTAAAATGATCACTTTTCTGTCTGTCGTCCGTCCGCCGTGCGCGAGTCACGGGTTACGATATAAACCAAGGATGATAAAAAACTAGTTTTGTTTTGTTGACATTGCTGACAAGGATTATGCATAATGTTCTTGGTGACCTTGGGAGTCGGAGGGGCGGGGCTAGCTACGTTCAAAAGAGGAACATTTCTGAACCCGGCACCTCCACCAAAAGTTTATTTAAGACAAAAAAGGCTATCCAGTTTTGTCGTTCATTTTTCATCCTCAAATATATCATTCATTTGTCGATCTCTATTCTGCCCTAGTAAGCAAGAAGGCCCTATCTACAAAAAAAAACATAGTTTTGAGTAAATTGAAAATTAGTGAATTAATTTGTGCTGCTAAGGATATTTATTATAATTTTAAAACAATTGTAATAATGAAGTTCTAAAATAAAATTGTATTTATTTACAGGGATCATAATATGATAAGATTGATATCCAATTAATTTCTGCAGTTAGGGCTTTTTGCGATTAAAAAAACTCACAGCATTTGAAAACAATTCACTTCCACCGTCTGTTATATGCCTTACAATAATAGGTTAAAAAGCACTATCTACTTGGCAAAAGTGAACATAGGGCCTTCTTCCTTAATAAATGCTCATAATTTTGTAGTTAGGGCAAAGTACACGACAAAGTACACCTATTTATAGCGGAGTTAGGGCTTTCTAGCTTAGCACATTAGATGGAGAATGTTACTCCGCATCTGATGGTACGTCTAACTCAAAATATACCAAATTTGTAGTTAGGGCCTCTTTGCTTAGTAGGACAGTATTATGATCGTTACTATTTCGCTATGTTTGACCACCACGACCACCAACGAACAACGACCGTGACCACGACGACAACGACAAAGTTTGTCCTGTTACTTAACAAAACACAGAAAACGAATGTGACAATTATTAATCAGCGTCACTCAATTCGGTGTTTACTGACCATTCTGGTTTAATTTCTTCTATGGTGACATATTAATTATGGATTTGAATGACATGGCGGCATACTTTGTTTGCACAGCTGTTACAACATCCTATAAATACATCAAGAATTAACTTCAAATAAAATGGATAGGGGCCGTTCGTTAATTTCATTTACTGTGTTTCCCTAAGATTTTAATTGTGGCCTGTCAGGGCTCAACTCGTCATTGTGATGTAACTTTATGTCACCGGTCTCGCTGAATGCACTAACATAACATATACGTTGCACGCTCAACGCCGATGCTGTAGGATAGGACAGCCCCATGGTACAAGGATATTCTTTGGTGGGCAGAATATCCTTCGACCATGGGACAACCCCTATTCCAGATTCCAGAAAATCTTTCACTGCTTCAAACATATAGGCAAAATCGCGTGTTGATGAAAACGCTGAACCTTCAACACTTCTAGTTTTTAAAATTAATTCTTACTTTTACTAGTACAAAATATACGTGCGAACTGCGAAATTAATGAGGTGATACAAAACAGTAATTTTGATGACCATCAAAACCTGATGATATGATTATATCAGTATAATGTTGATGATATCGGTAAATTGTTGATGCTATCGTAAATCAATTGACCGATATCACTATCATAGTGGTTCGAAATAAATTCTTGACGATCAAAATCAGCCAGGGACTTGAATTTAATTTACTGCGTCAGAAAACTGTTGCGTGTGGTTTAAGAGCGAAACTGCCAAGATTATGTGATGACGAATGTGGAGAACCCCAAAAGCGCATGCTAACCTTATCTATAGCCTAAACAAAATTTATATATTTCACAGAAACGGGAACCCGTCCACACATACGGTTTAACCGTTCATTTCACGTTGAAAATAGATTCTTGTGAAATGCGTATTTAACCCGTGGACCAGGCCCGTAGTTGACATCTTTATCCGTTAAAGTTTCCAGAAATATCACAAAGAAAACCGAAAACAAGGCAAATCAGTAAACTTGCCTATAGTTATAAGAAAGAAGCGGACGATTTATGAATGTTGACTTTACAAACGACGTATGACATGGTGAAACAATTTCGTTTTCATCATTATTTTATTGAAATTAAAATATCAAATCATACGTTGCAATAGATGAATTATCGCTAAAGACTTACAAAATGTACTGTCAGGATCGAACTATCACTATCTACGACTATTTTTAAATGTATTTTAATGTATTTTGGTACAATTATTTATGATCGTATATAATCATGTTATCTATAACAATAAATTATAAATTTTGGTTTAATATGCGTAATAACCGTTAATAACAAACACATTTATTTGTGTGATTTTTTTACATGTTATATAGGCTAGATCATTTAATTAATCAACTAAACATGAATACAATGTCATAATGTATCGATTATCTAAGCAACAGGTTAGAGGGACTAGACTGAAGGAAAGACACAGTCAATGTTTATGGTGAAATATACATTCCATTAAAATATATCAGAATTTCTTGACCCGAAAGATTTCTGTTTTTCTCTGCACATTTCTGAATGGTCCTCGGCCTTGAATGGGTAGGTGCGCGAAAATTATGTTATAAATCACACTACAACCTATCACCCGAGCAATCCACCTCTTGACAGCACCACATTCGCGACTCACCAGAGCGAGAAGCGAACACAGCCACTTATCTCAGTTGAGCCACTTGTCTGTATGCTAATATTGTTTACAGATAGATCGAGAGAGACTCAACAATGCAAGTAACGATGCGCTAATCAAATAGCATGCAGAAATCCATCAAGCACTAATTGGGCTCTCTCAGAGAGTTAGGAAGTGGTGGACGCCAACCGCCGCCTGTGCAACGAAAAAACGAATAGGCTACACTTTGTTGGGGCATGATTGAAGTAGAAAATACTGAAGTAATCTCCAAAGAATCTTAAAATCCAAATTTAAAAAAATGTAAATGGGTATGTAAATTTATGTTTTGAATTTTGAAATATTTTTTTAGTTAACATTGCAAAATGGAAGCCACAGCCACAATTTTGTGGCAATGCTCTTTTCTGCTATATTTCATCAAATAGTAGCAAACTGTTGAAACATGAAAAATGTCTAATACAACAATATAGCCTCTTATGATTTTAAAGCAGATTCATGGCAGTATTACCGTTGAGTGACAAATACGGTATTACTGACTTTTGTAAAATATAACAAAATTTATACAAATTTAACCAATTTGTCATCTGATTTTTTTACAGATTCATGGCGGTACCCTATTATTGCCTTTTGTAAAATATAACAAAGATTATACAAACGTAAGTTGTAACTTTTATTTCATGGTTAAATTAAGTACGGAAAGACCTCACGGCAACGAAAGACAGGGAAGTTTAGTTCTTGGGATGTGGTGAATGAAAATAGTTCCCGGGCTCGACTTTACAACCGTCTTGAAGTCAAACGTTTGGCAAGTCCAGTCCTTCGCCGTCTTCACATAATAATAATATAAAAGACATTACATGGTATACGGAAGAAGAACTTAACCCCATCCCAACAGTATCTATCTTTCTACATATCAAGGAGGTTAACGAATCGAAACCCGATCTCAATTAATCAAACATCTTCTTTCATAATCTAGAGATGACGACCTTTATATGGTAATTTATTAAATAAAACGCTAGACATCACGATCTTAGGGACAGATAGACTCGACGTAGAGATCAGATACGATGAATAGATTGATTCACGGATGAATGAATCTTGTTTAGAATGTCTTCATTTCAACATGTCACACTCCCAAATGTCTTATACTGTTTTAATATAAACTTGTGTACCTTGTAGTAGACATAAAACGTTAGCACAGATAATGTGTGTGACGTAGTAGGTACACAATTACACAGTTGTTACGCAAAATACTCGTTTTAAATAATGTGATAAGAGTTTGTTGATAATTGTTAGTACATTGAGCAAATTCGGTTACATCAAAGGGAGCTCACGTTATATCACTACGCAAAGAGAAATAAATATTAAATATATTGCACAATAAAAAGATTGTGTGCAATTAAGAAGTCAAGACCCTTGAAGCATTTGTTAAAACGAAGTTATGTGCGTAGGAATTCCCCCTGCTAGATGGCCTTCAGGTAAAAAAATCGTGAATTAAATACCCTCACCGCGTTTTGATAATTTGAAGGGAATTAATGCCCATATGTCCTAACTTTGACTATTTCTCAATTTGGTTAGTCGGGAAACACTCCCGGAAGTGCAATTGTTATTATTTACTACAATTCAGAAATTCAGAAAAAGGGGCGGACTTTTTTAATTTCTGAATTGTAGTAAATGATAATATAACTATGACTGACATGCACTTTGACAAGAATTTAAGATTGACGGGAATGTGACCAATGAACATCCGAATGTTTAACTATTTGGCGGGAAATGTAAAATCTAAGCACTTTCAGAAGGTTCGCGCGCAAAATAAGACAGTGGCGCCTCATGTGATTCATCGGGGAACTAAACAACTGTACCTTGCCACCTTAAAAAAACTTTTTATTTCGTCATAAGAGCGTGCCTAAGCGCCACACCTTTCTCCACGACAGGCTATCCAAGACCAATAATCACAATCAAACTTCGACTCCCAATAAGCCGGCTAGGTCTGTAATTACAAGTATTGCCTAGTCATGTAATAGAACAGATGGACACACCCATTTCTATAATTCTAGCCATTTAACTAATGCCATTATAAGACCAATCAAAAGTAAAATAATAAATAGCCAAATAAGAAAACCCAGCCATCGTAAAACGAACTATGTCAAAATAAAAACCTATCCTAATTGAAAACTAAACATCTATCTTTGGATTAAGGTCTCATTAGGCGAGGGAAAAAACGTAAATACAGGATTTCAAAACCTAAGAGCTGGTTAACCCACCATAGTTCAATGGCCAAGCATGATGGTAATTTACGTCCAAATGTGGAACTAAAGTTTAGTTTATGAGTTCACGAGGGCAATATAAAATGGCTAATAGGTTCGACCTCTTAGTTGTGCTAAACACGCGCGATAGAAGCGTTTCGAACTATTAAATTATTGTGAGGTTGTAAATAATACTATTACCAGCCTAAATAAGTCCAAAACTGACATGTGTAGAATGTGCGTTTGTTTAAATGGAACTGAATCAAAACCATATTCAATTCCAGGTTCCCGTTTTTAGTGTGTGACTGAATATATTGACCTCACTCACTAATTCGATGCGGTTTCCAATACCAACACATGCATTTAAATATTACTTAAATGCGAATGTTAAACAGAAGGAGAGGACGATTAGCGGCTTGTAGTTAGGGTGGTATTGTGGGGCATGACATCACCCGTCTCTGACGTCTAACTGAAGTTCTAGCGCCGTGAATACTATAATACACAAGCACTCTTCCTCGTACAACCCCAAGCATTTCTTTCGAGATGCGCTAACAGGTGATTTAGCAAAAGCGTTTTGTTTGTTAAATTAACCTATTTTTCTTGCCGCATTTGTTAACTTTTATATGAAGTGACTGATAACCCTTTGTAACAAGATTTTGTCACATGCTGAATAAAGACAACTGTATTTAAATTTTGATACCAAAAGAAATATTAATTAGCCTATGATTTAATAACTAATAAAAACAGCCATGTGCAAACCTTGGTTTCGGGCAAAATATAACACTATATATAAAGCATTTTTTTTTAGATAACTCGCAGCATCTATTGACCAAAACGCTCTTATCACGTAACTTGACATAATATAGGCCTATCGTATGCCTATTTTATTACAGGGAGCGCGGTAAGGCCATAGTCTACTTTTGGTAAAAATACATGTTGCAACGATTTTTAACCTGGGCCTAGTCCTTGTGTTGAAAGTATTCATGGGGGGTATGATGCCTGAAAGTCTTTAGACGATGCTTAATTACCAATAATACAACCTTTCCAGGTTAAAAAAATTAATCTTCTCCACTTCCTGAGTCAACGTAGCCGTAGGTATTATAATTGTGATTTATATTATTTCATAGCATAACACGGGACTGATGAAATGTCTTGATTATCCTCAGGCAAATCATAAGTTAATTCATGCACTTTGTCAAACTTTACAGTGAACATTGTGGTACAAAAAAATACATGTGCTGTTCTATTTTACACAAGTGTCGTCAAGATATTTCAACACGAACCGAATCTTCAGTGAAGTGTTTAAAGAAGGCGTTGTCGTTCGACCTTCGATTACCAAAACGCTGATAGATAAGATACCCAGTGCACCATGATTTCTTTTGCATTATGATGATGAATTATTGGCGTTTCGTAACGAAGTGTGGATGTTGGAGTAATGGGGCATTCTAAAAATGCTTCAGTTGTCTGTGCTTTTTAATGTTACTTCTTTTGCCATTTGAACGTAGTTCCAAAATGGACTAATCATTATTGATAGGCTATATTACAATATGAAGACGTTGTTTTAATTTTCTTGGCAACAAAATCAAAAAGATTGTAAAAATTCTCACTCAAATTTTGCTACAAGAGGTAAGGCTATACATGATGAAGAAAATTTCCCTAAAAGACAAACCAGAGATTTTTGTCTCCATGGAAAAATTGAGTGTTTGTGCTTCACTCTCTACTCTCATCCAATAACAATTGTCGATCACATCAAATAATAAGTATTGCCCACAGATTTCAAGCAAAGTAGTTTCGAAATTCAAACCCCTTCACTTGCACCATGCAAAATGAAAGTACACCATACAGCACGTACAGTTCAAACATAGCCTACTCTATTATTAGCTCACGCAAACAGAAAGCGTCGTTTATGGACATTTGCTCTTTACCGTACACTGTACGTATGACTTGGACATATCTATTGTATTCTAGACATGGTCTTGAAGATGAAGAAAAAACGACGAAAATAAAATTCTGTAATGTTCCTTTGTTAAGAAGGATTAGTAATACAATGAACGAGCGTGTACACAGTGAATAGACGGAAATGTAAAACATGTCCTGACGAGTGACGAGCTTAGGTAAACCACGTCCATATATTCTCAAATCTGACTATGCTACAAGGGGAGGACGACGCAGAAGGGGAAAATAAATTATGATGCATATAGTTGATTTTATCACTGGCATATTGGATGATAAAAAGTTAATCAAGGAAAAAATGCATTTACCTTGTAATTTGTTTGTAACAACTATGTTCAAATATAATATAGAAAATCAAGATATGCGCGGAGATGGTGTGATAAGGGGTATATGAGGAAGGCCGTCAAAGTAGGCTAGTTTTGTTGCCCCCTATTTATTACAATCTATGGTATATCCATCTCTTAATCTAGTTATAGCTGATTGGATTGTAGGTACTCATTTAAAATCGGTAACGGTTAAATAGTGGAAAAATTTAAATTTTTCATGTTAAACATACCTCCACTATTATTTTATTGAACTATCTATTGATTGGGCCAAGTTTCATTATTTCGTTACAAAATAAGTGGTAAATAGATCAAATAAATTTATTATTTCTGATACTGGATGGAGAGACTATAAAGTACAAAATGTAAGACATTCAAATATTCACTGTAACCAGAAGAAACTAGACAGTTGTAAAGATAGAAGATGCCGTGCTAATTATGCACAATATCGTATAATTATCGCAATTATTATTATTATTATTATTTATTATTATTTGTTATTAGTGTTTATTATTATATTAGTGGCATTGCATTGTTTTATTGTATGACTGCAATAATACGTTAAATTTGAATGTAGTCATTGGACACAATTTTTTAATGGTACAATATCTTTATTCTGTATGGCCCATTTTTAGTTCAGTAACCTAAACCAGTTTATTCTAGCTTTTGAATAAATAACTTAGTACTGTAAAATAAAAATTATAATAAACAACAATTAATTTTGACAATATAGTTCCGGTAGTGCTTTGTTGACCTATCCAGGCATGCTAGAACGGAAAGAGTGCCAGGTGCAGCCGTGTTGACAACGCACGCAGTGAGTCCTATCACTTCACTGATAAGGTTGTTACTGAGCGCTCTCAGTGATAGCGGACTATAAGGTGCGCAAACATCCCGTACCTAGAAGTGTACACCCAAAATATACCGGGACAACAGAGCTGTCTCATGCTTTGCACAAACTACTATTGTCTGCATGTGATAATATTTTAGGTGACAGAAACCATGACTGGATTCTATGTAGAATTGAAGTTAGCTATATCGGAAAAAGTTAGTTCGGGATAGAAACATATTATTTTGCAGCCCGAAGGCAGAAAATCGTTACAATTTTAATCAAACTTCAACTTACAATGGTTTTTATCGATAATCGAACGACACAAAATTAAATGTCACTCCGTAGCATTACATACTTTAGGGACCAAATATTGGAAAAGTTCAAGAATTCGATATGTTTAGACAAATCCCTATTTAACTAAAAACATACAGAGCAAAATAAAAGTGTGCAAAATTGCATAGGCAGCCGGCAACATTATATTATTGATTGGAAGTTGTCAAAATATTGTGTAGGTAATATTTTTTTAAATATGATACCTGTTTTACCAATTACGTTTCGTTCGAAACGTGTAATAAATATGAATGTGAATAGCCCACGATTATTCCCTTATCAATGTTTCGTTATAACCGCAAGAATGCCGAGTAGCGAGAGTTCAGGTCGCCAGACAAGAGAACATGAATGAACTCATTGATAACCTACAGCGCTGCTGGTCAGTAGGCGGCGGAAACCGGAACTACTAAATTCACATTTCGTGCAACTTTATTCGCAGTTAGGTCATCGGAATGTTTACTATCAGAGGCAGTGTCATGCCGTCAAGGATCAAGGTCACTCAAGATGCCGTCCCGAGAAAAATAGTTGGATGTGCTCGTGCCAACTTTTTTAACAAAGTTAATGTCCACTTGAAAATTGCGAATTTCAAATTTTGATAACTAAAAATTTATCTTAGCGAGTCGTTTCCAATTGCTAAGAAACTGTATGCCACGATCAGAGAACATTCCGAGATTTCAAATTGTAATCGCCTCTTATAAACATAAGATTTGGAAATAACTACAAAAAAGACTCTTTATGTTAATAAATAAAAATAAGTAGGTATAAAAATAAATAAATATATAATAATATAAATATAATATATAATATATAATAAGGTAATAAAAGCCAAGCATTTTTTTGAAACTGTGCTCTAAAAGGGACATATACACAAACTGACACATTGGTGCAAACTATAACCTAATTGGACAAGCTATAGAACTTCATAGCGTTCCAGAATAAACCCCTACATTCTGCATAAAAACCTGGTTTGTCCACGCTCATCCAACAGCGTCGCCCTTCTATTCGTTCGACCCTTGGGTACTAATGGATCCTACCCTACAGAACTTATAAGACTGCATTCGTTCGTGTTTACATTTCCCCGAACATGCATCTTATAAAATGATGTACACAACATGTTGTGAACCTCTGATCCAGCCAGGGTTTAATAATCTAACCACACAATCTATCAACGCAGAAGGTCCCGGGTTCAATCCCTGCTGCCCTGTCTGTGACGTAAGAGCCCTTCCAATTGTTCTTCATTTTCTATAATGTTCGTCGCTGTGTATAGGCTATCATAATTATTTAAATTTCTGCTAGATCGGAACGTACCCGTACGACTTTTGGTTTCGTATTGATTGATTGAAGAGTTGTGATAGATGATGATGAAGTATGAACAGAAGGGAGGAGCTAGGGGAAACCCGGTACTGGCACGTAGCCTAATCCTTTTGAAAGTACCAAGGACGACGGCTTAACGTCCCATCCGAAAGGACAGTGTAACTTTGACAGTCATATAGGTTCTCCACTAACCCGGACTCCCGAGCAGACGTCGAGGAGAACGAAGCCGTTACACTAGCTCTCGAACCCTCCATCTAATCTAACCAGCGGTATACGTGAGTTTCAGGGCATAGCGGTCACCCACTCTACCCCTGACCACACCCGATTCTGCTTAACTTCGGTGTTCCAGTACAGGTTCTAGCCCTGTATCAAACATTTTACTAAATACAAATGGCGTGAAGTATATGATTGCAACCTCATGCTGTACTTCCAAGGCTACTCACCGAACCTCCATCCCCGCCACCCGTACGGCTTGACCGAGGTAGGTGGATGCGGCGTCGCAACGGTGGGCGGTCGACGCGTCGGGACGGTGGGCAGCTGCTCCCCTCGCCCGCAGTCCACCCAGTAGGGCGAGTTCGCAGGGCAGTTGGGACACGGTGGGCAGTAACCACACGTGTTACCCGGGCAGTAGGTACATGTTCGACCATTACACTCGTAGTGCTGACACTGCTGACGACGAGGTCGGGGTCGTGGGTTCGACTCTTCCTCGTCCACCACCTGATTCACGTCCGAGCCTCCACTTGACTTAGATTTATTACTCCCATCTGGCCTCAACTCTCTACTTAATTTAGAAGTTAAAAGTGGCACCTGTTTATAATTGCCTTTTGATTTAGGACTAAGAGCGCCCACCTTTTGTCCGCCTAAAACGTCGAGGGCTTGGTCTGACTTCTCTAAATTGGCAACACTGAATTCCGGAACACTTTTCGGTTGAAATAAATCACTGTGCGATATTTTAGAATCGCGAATAATCGATTTTGAATCGTCTAGAGCTAGAACGAGTTTTAAATGACTGATTGATTCAAAATCACTTGACAATGTAGATCCACTTGTTGACGATTGTGGAGATTCCGTTGTCGATCTCTTTCGTTTCACTCGTTTCGGTCTGACGAACCCCTTCGTCCGAACCGAAATTTCGCGTTTTGTCTCAAATCTTCCCCCTTTGAAGTCCTCACTTTCCTCCACCTCTTTCTTTGACCTAACCACATTGAACTTTCCGAAGACAACGACTTTGTCGTCGTCAACAGACCCTCGAAACACTTCACTCGGAACATCGTCAAGGTCATGACTAGACAAGACCGACGAAGCAAGACACAACACACCGACAACGAGAATGGTCAACAAGGCGTCGCGACGCCTGCCCGTCATCTCTTACTCTCGGACACCAAGCGATGCATCCTCTGTCCGCGATAGCTGACGCACAACTGACTGGACGCGGAGGCGCGGTAGAGACACGCACGCGTGGACTAGGTGCGCGCGCATCACATGGTGCGTGAGATCACGTGTGGAGGGTAATGTCAATCGCAACACGCGGATGTATCCGACTCTGACATTCAGACACTCCCACTGACTTCATGGTATGTCATCATATCATCACAATTATAGATTTCATACTCATCTGATGGTCAGTCCCAACCCAAACATCAACACACAACATCCTATATGGAAATCAAGCAAGATATTACAAAATCCCCCCAGCCATTATTTACATAATCAAATAGACACACAGGAGTGTTTCCCGATCAATAAAATTTAGAAAGAAACAAGACATCTTATTTTGATTGTGCAAGAAATTTATAATTGTATATTTTTGTAGGAGAAAAATTTATGATTATCTAATTATTTCTGACAATTTGTTCTCTTGGGACGAATCGCATTAATTGTATTTTTCAGCTATGTTCCAGCTATGTTCTAACGAACATCGAGCCCATGACCCATCACCAAACTGACTAAAAGTAATTACTATTGTAACCATTAGAACACTCGAAAAATAAACATCAACAAGTAAAATTAAAGAAAGTGTGCGCTGTAAGGATTGGAAACCTCTTTGAGAGACCATTATTTTTGAGCTTATATATCAAACTTTTTATTTCTGCCATGTTGTTGAAATTTCGCATTATTCAAAACAAACATTCTTCAACACATTTCGTCTGCAATGTATTATTTTCGTACGCGATATAGGCTATAGCATTAAATTATAGATGTTTTTGTCTTTATTTCTCTACGAAAAAAAGCGTAAGCTCTTAATTGTAAAGAGAATATACGTGTTTATACTTTTTTTTACACGTTAGTAGAACAGTCTCAGTGTAACATTCCGGAGAAAGCGTTTGAATCAATCAACAATCAACTCCAACTGATAATCAGTTATATGACTGAGGTGAGTGGGTAGACTAAATACAATTTTGTTATTTTGTATTTTAATAATAATTGGCTAGATAGTAACGTCTGGAGGTTCTTGTGGGTTCGTCCAGCGGCGAGCCCCAGTCGGTGCTAACCTTTTCCACCATTGGTACCGTATCCATCAACATCACAGTTATACTATCTGTTGCCTTTATATAACTTACAATATAGGAAATAAAACTGGATACTCAGATATTCAGGATTCAATATCCGATAGTACGATTATTATGCCCAGAGAAAACACATGCATTATCAAATACGCGAAATGTAATATGTTTACAGATCGTTTAATCGAGAACCAATAACGTGAACTCCACCCGATATAATAATATATGTGGCAGATGTTTTTGGAACGATCGATAATGCTAACGAATCGATTATACGATCTCCAGATCCACAAGTATTAACTGAAATAACATTTTCCCGCCACTACCAGTTAGTTAAAGGTGACGCAATATAACACACAGCCAGCCTCTACAATCTCTATTATAATCGCACCATTTAATTTAATAATCCACTCGCCAAGGTGTATATAATCTTCAAGGTCCCGCCTTCGGGTGTTGATTCTATTGTGTGCCCGCAAAGCTCCTATAATGTTTGCATAGATATGATCATGTAAATCTTATGATAATGTCCGTCTTTCAATCAAGCGGCGAGTATCCAAGATGGCGGCGCAGCGGGAAACCAGGTCCGTGTTACGCATGCGCGTGAGTGAGTGACGTCATCACACCAGGGGATTCACCCGCGATGGGCCTGACTTTGTGCGGTGTTTTGCACATTTATCTTATCAACTGGGAGAGAATAATTCATAATTTAACAACTGAGACTTATCGATGTTGGCGTCATCCGCGGGGGAAACGTGACCAACCAGTGGTCCTAGTTTTAAATATTGATCTCTGGTTGGACATTATTAGCTCCTCGTTAGCATCGCCGTCAACAAGGTTGGCTCGGAGCAGTCCATCACTGAAAGTCATGCAGTTCTGTGATCCAATATATTTCTTCATTTAAAGGGGCTATTAACTCAAAAAAATATTTTTTACCGCATGATCTATAGCACAATACTATACTAAAATGGCAGTTTAAAAAATTATATCTTGTAACTGTGACTAAACACCAATTTTTCAATTTTTTAATCCAGAAATTTTCGAATAGTCTTCACGGGATTCACGCGATGGCTACTTTGTCGTTTTTCACATTATCTTACAACTGGAGAGAATAATTTCATATATAACAACTGAG